>CATNWA010000145.1:102500-260000 GCA_951230385.1 Staurois parvus
AACTTGTCTTGAAGAGATATCCATCTATCGGCACATATATATTGAACGACCTAGAGAACGACTAAACTCTTTCCAGATGTGAAACTGTTTGAGGAGATCTTCTCTCCCAGGTCAGGTAAGCAATATTAAACAACCCAGAGAAGAACCAAAAGGAAAATATAACATAATAGGTGGAGTAGAAATTTAGTTCTTCTCTAGGTCTCTATTATATATGTAATAAAGATATTTCAAAACAGTTTCCTGTCTTAGGTGGAAAAAGAATTTGGCCCTTCTAATATGAGTGATCACAGAAGGAAGATATCTCCTAAACATCTTCTGTTTTAAGAAATGTAGGATTTTGGTCCTTCTCAGAGTCTAGTCACTGTTATATGCGACTATGAAAAGGAAGATCTCATATGAGACTATAAAAAAAAAAAAAAAAGGAAGATGATATCTCAGTTTGTATTAGGTGGAGTAGAAATTTTTGGTTCTTTTCTTGGTCTTCACTAAGACAGGAAACTGTTGAAATATCTTCTTTTCATAGGTCAAAACAGAAGACAGTTTAGGTGATATCTGTGGTCACATATATTAGAAGACCTAGAGAAGGACCAAATTCTTTTTTCCCCCCAAGACAGGAAACTGTTTGGAGATCATCTTTCCATAGTTATGTATAATCGTAAGAGCGGGAATTTGGTTCTTCTCCTGGGCATTTCATTTTATATACGCGATTATGGAGAAGTGGCCCTTCTTCAGGTCTTTTATTATATGTGGCTATAGAAGAAAGCCATCTAAGACAGTTTCCTCTCCTTAGGTAGAGCAGGAATTTGGTTCTTCTCTGGGTCATTACTAAGAGAGGAAGCCATTTTAGATATTTCTTCCATAGCCACATACAGTACTATAGAAGATCTGAAGAAGGACCAAACTCTTGTTCCACCCAAGACGGGAAACTATTTGGGAGATCACTTCTCTTCATAGTCATGTATAATAGTAATGACCCAGAAAGAACCAACATTATTACTCCACCTAACACGGGAAAAACTGTTTTTGAGATTTTATTCATTACATTCAGTTGTTTCACCAATATTTACCAAACCAGTGCAGACGTCTGCGATAGAGAGGAAACACTGAATCATCCGCCACATTGCCTGACCGTATTTCATCTCATCTCCTGTGACAACCTATCATGTGACACGAGTACATAATGGGTAACAGACTGCCGCCTGGCACTCACACTGATCCTACCTCGCATGTGTTTATAATGATAATACAAGGCACAGCCAACACTCCCAGCCCCCTCCCCCATATCATTACACAGAGAAAAGCAGGACTTGCCAGAGGTCCACAATGTTCCCATGATATCCCAGGCTCAGAGTTTCTTTGTCCTTTCGTGCTTTTCTAAATAAAAATAAAATACATTTTAAAAAAATAAATAAAAAAAATAATAATCTTAAAAATTATTTAAATAATTTGGAGAGACTGGGGATTGTCCATTTTTCAGTTTAAAGGATTTGAAGTATTTTGGAAGAGCGATCTACAGTCAAATAGGTTTTTTTTTTTTTTCCTCCTTAATGCATTAAAAGTGATATTAAAAGGATATACAAATAAAATTCTTATAATAATAATTATAATAATAAATAAAAAAAAAACCCACCACCAACACAACACACTATAATTACCTGCTGTGTGCAGTGGTTTTGCACAGAGCAGCCCAGATCCTCCTCTTCCCGGGTCCCACGCTGGCGGTCCAGGCCCCGCCCTCCTGCCTAGTGCCCCCATAGCAAGCAGCTTGCTATGGGGGCACCCAAGCAGGTTGGCTCCCAAGCTGCTGCTTTGCGTGTCCATTCACACACAGAGCCGCAGCTTGGTACCGCCCCCTCACTCTCCTCATGGGCTCACTGGCCCCGATTAAGAACAGCAGGATCCTGCTGCCATCTCTGCCAATGAGGAAAGAGTCCCCGAAGAGAGAAACCAACATGCACATCGCTGTATCGCGATGGCGCTCAGGTAAGTATTAGGGGGGGCTTGGGGGAGAAGGGCTGCTGCACACAGAAGGTTTTTTTTTTACCTTCATGCATATAATGTATGAAGTTAAAGAATAAAAAAAAAACCCAACATCTTTTTATCCGCAAATATATATTGCTCTCCTAAATACTTCAATAAATAAATTATTACCATTAAATTAATTCAAATTATGATACAAAAACTAATAACTAGTTATTTGTATCATAATTTGAATTAATTTAATGGTAATAATTGAATTATTATTTATTGAGAAGTATTTAGGAACGCAACATATATTTGTAGATATTTCCAACACAGTTGTAGTTCTGTGGTTCATGTTTGCAATCTTCTAGTAATTATCACACCTGTGGCTCGCAAGTCACTCTGATTCATCTATATCTTTTTATCTGCGGTTTCTCCCCTCTCCCCCAAATATATACCCGAGTCCTGTATAAATCCAGCGCTGTACTCATCTGCAGATTTTCTCTCCCCTCTCTCACAGACCATCCTGCTGCTGTCAGTGGAATCCAGGGAGCAGAAAGTGGAGAGCGGGGCAAGGCCAAGCCACGCTGTGTATGTCAATGGATACACACAGCTTGGCAGCGAACCTGCACATGTGACACCATAAAAAGGGGCATCCTATGGTGCTATGTGGAGAGGAAGTGGAGCCCACAGCAGGACCCGAGAAGCAGAGGTTCAGGGCCACTCCGTGCATTACCCTAGCATTCTATTCTGGCATAATTATGAGGTTACTGAACAAGACTCACATTAAATCTCCATTTTTTATATTTAGTAATCATCAATATAACACTGAGTTCATGTATACAAGTATGATGAACATGAGCTTACCGAATCCTCCCAATACACTCATCCAGCGAGTTTGTAACCTCCATCAGCCAACCCTGCTTGTGACGCTTTAACAAAGCATTTTCATCAACCTAACAAAAAATTAAATTTTTTTTTTTTTATATTATTATATACTTGAGTATTATGATGTAGTGATTCAGTTCTACATTCCTTCAACCATAAAAGATTCCCAGGGCTTCTAACACACATGCTTTGTGGGCCATCTACATATGAGGGAGCACAAGCAAGTGATTAATCTTTGAATAAAATACTGAACATCGGCTGAAAACACAAATCTATCGTAAACGATCTGATAAGTGACCAGAGAACCCAATATGCGCTTGTTGAGGGTCAGTGTCTCACTAAGTAGTGAAGATTAAAGATGGCAGCCTTAGTGCAAGCAGTTCCCATAGATTTGAGGATACCTCTGCAATAACTCCTACACAGCCCACGATGGCCGCTGCCTTCGCCTGAGCGCCACTCATCCCTCCGAGACCAGACGTGACAAACACCTTCCCAGCCAGATCCTCCAAGCCAAGGTAACGACGTCCAGCATTTAATACGGTCAACTGAAAGAAACAGACAAGACCTATAGAACCTTGCCAACACCCATCTGTTCTTCTATTCGCTGCAGATCTAGCCTACGGAGGTCTGCTACAAAGACACAGCTGAACATCTCAATCACTCTGGGACTTCTTAAATGATAATGTTACTTACCACTGTACCATGCACAATACCCTGCGGGCCAATGTAACAATAGCTGCCTGCAGTCATTTGTCCATACCTGTCAAAAAAAAAAAAAAGTTTTTAAAAAGTTTTTCTATGAAGGAGTTACACTGTAGGTAGGCTATCCAGTTAGAGCCCCCATGGTAGGGCTAAAGTGCTGTGCACAGTCTGAGTCCCCATGGTAAAGCCGAGTACTGTGCAAGGTCTGAGCCCCCCCATTATAAACCCAAGTGATAGCACTTGGATTTATCATGAGGACTCAGACCTGGCCTATCACATGGGTTTATAATTGGGGGGGGGGCTCAGATTTCGCACCCTACATAGCACTTGGATTTATCATGAGGACTCAGACCTGGCCTATGTAAGGTGCAAGATCTGAGCCCCCCTATTATAAACCCAAGTGATAGGCCAGGTCTGAGTCCTCATGATAAATCCAAGTGCTATGTAAGGTGCCAGATCTGAGCTCGCATGGTAGAGCCGAGTGCTCTGCAAGATCTGAGCGTGCCCCCCCCCCCCCACCCCCCACCCATTATAAACCCAAGTGCTATGCAAGATCTGAGCCCCCCCTTATTAAAAACCCAAAATGACAGGCCAGGTCTGAGTCCTCATGATAAACCCAAGTGCTATGCAAGATCTGAGCCCCCCATTATAAACCCAAGTGATAGCCCAGGTCCGAGTCCTCATGATAAATCCAAGTGCTATGTAAGGTGCAAGATCTGAGCCCTCATGGTAGAGCCGAGTGCTCTGCAAGATCTGAGCATGCGCGCCCCCCCCTCATGATAAACCCAAGTGCTATGTAAGGTGCAAGATCTGAGCCCTCATGGTAGAGCCGAGTGCTCTGCAAGATCTGAGCGCGCGCGCGCCCACCCCCCCATTATAAACCCAAGTGCTATGCAAGATCTGAGCCCCCCCCATTAAAAACCCAAAATGACAGGCCAGGTCTGAGTCCTCATGATAAACCCAAGTGCTATGCAAGATCTGAGCCCCCCATTATAAACCCAAGTGATAGGCCAGGTCTGAGTCCTCATGATAACCCAAAGTGCTATGCAAGATCTGAGCCCCCCATTATAAACCCAAGTGATAGGCCAGGTCTGAGCCCTCAAGATAAACCCAAGTGCTATGCAAGATCTGAGCCCCCCATTATAAACCCAAGTGATAGGCCAGGTCTGAGCCCTCAAGATAAACCCAAGTGCTATGCAAGGTGCAAGATCTGAGCCCTGTGGTAGAGCCAAGTGCTGTGCAGGGTCTGAGCCCCCATGGTAAAGCAAAGTGCTGTGCACGGTCTGAACCCATTAAAAACCCAAAAGGGATTAGGCCAGGTCTGAGCCGTCACAATAAACCCAAGTGCTATGTAAGGCCTGAGCCCTTATCCAAAAATGTGATTGCAAAAATGGATTTATTATTGCTGGAAGAAGACACCCTGGACATTTCTAGAACTGGACAGTAATCTCTCCTAACCGTATATACATCGTAGCACTAACGATTTCTGGTAAAGGCTCAGATCCCACACAGCCCTCCCATGGATGTCAATGAGCTGAGAATTTGTGAAAGAGTAAACCACTTTTATAGTGAACTTCTTTAAACTGGTAATCCTCATTGAATAAGGAAATTCTTACCCCAGTAAAGATTGTGAATTTTCCTTGGCATTCATGGGTGGAACCGGATACATCAAGGGTCTGATCTGTCTTATCAGAAATTTTCTTACTTAGCATGTAGCAATTTAAAGCAGCCTATCAGAATAGACCTGTCTGTAATTAGAGTTAGGTAGACACCTCTGATTGGCTGCTGTGGTGTATTTTACACTGTCCTGTAGTAATTGCCAGGACAAGGTCATCCAGGACAAAGATGCCAAACTGTCAGCCTGGTAACAGAAATAAGGTGCCCACATCCCTACAGTAAACCATTGGCCCCAGGGCAGCCACCCCTCCCGCCCACCCATCGTCCGGGCCCTGTCTGTAGTGGCCCCTTTACTATCATGCCAGGTCAGGAAAACAAAGCAGCTGGTGCAATTTGAAGAAAGAAGTTAGAAAAGAGGGAATGTTCTTACATTGTCACACCTAATGCGAACATCCTGTTGTAATCTTTCCTGGAGGAGTAGTTTGGAATCACCTAACAAAAAATATTATTAAATATTTTTTAGGAATAATAATTTTTATTATTAATTCCCATTATACAACAAGGGGAAGGAAATCAAGATGGAAGCTGTGACTTACCATCCCATTGGTGATGACCACCCGCGGAGCTCTAGGGTGACTAGGAAAGAGGCCAAGAGGATGTCCGCTGTACATCACCAGGGTCTGGGGGGGAGGGGATGGGGGGGGGGGGGGGGGGGGGGGGGGGGGGGGGGGGGGGGGAGGGGGGGGGGGGGGGGAGGGGGGGGGGGGGAGAGGAGGGGGGGGGAGGGAGGGGGGGGGAGGGGGGGGGGGGGGGGAGGGGAGGGGGGGGGGAGGGAGGGGAGGGGGAGGGGGGGGGGGGGGGGGGGGGGGGGAGGGGGGGGGGGGGTGGGGGGGGGGGGGGAGGGGGGGGTGGGAGGGGGAGGGAGGGGGGGTGGGGAGGGGGGGGAAGGGAGGGGGGGGGGGGAGTGGGGGGGGGGGGGGGGGGGGGGGGGGGGGGGGGGGGGGGGGATGGGGGGGGGGGGGGGGGGGGGGGGGGGGGGGGGGGGGGGGGGGGAGAGGGGGGGGGAGGGGGGGGGGGGGGGAGGGGGGGGGGGGGGGGGGGGGGGGAGGGGGGGGGGAGGGGGGGGGGGAGGGGGGGGATGGGGGGGGGAGGGGGGGGGAAGGGGGGGGGGGGGGGGGGGGGGGGGGGGGGGGAGGGGAGGGGGGGGGGGGGGGGGGGGGGGGGGGGAGGAGGGGGGGGGGAGGGGGGGGGAGGGGGGGGAGGGAGGGGGGGTGGAGGAGGGGGGTGGAGAGGGGGGAGGGGGGGGGGGGGGGGGGGGAGGGGGGGGGGGGGGGGGGGGGGGGGGGGGGGGGTGAGAGAGAGGGGGGGGAGGAGGGGGAGGGGGGGGGGGGGGGGGGGGGGGGGGAGGGGGGAGGGGGGGGGGGGGGGGGGGGGGGGGGGGGGGGGGGGGGGGGGGGTGGGGGGGGGGGGGGGGGGGGGGGGGGGGGGGAGGGGGGGGGGGGGGGGGGGAGAGAGGGGGAGGGGGGGGGAGAGGGGAGGGGGGGGGGGGAGGGGGGGGGGGGGGGGGGGGGGAGGGGGGGGGGGGAGGGGGAGAGGAGGGGGGGGGGGAAGGGGGGGGGGGGGGGGGGGGAGGGGGGGGGGGGGGGGGGAGGGGGGGGGGAAAGGGGAGAGGGGGGGGGGAGAGGGGGAGGGGGGGGGGGGGGGGGGAGGGGGGGAGGGGAGGGGGGGGGGGGGGGGGGGGGGGGGGGGGGGGAGGGGGGGAGAGAAGAGGGGGGGGAAGGGGGGGGGGGGGGGGGGGGGGGGGGGGGGTAGGGGGGGGGGGGGGGGGGGGGGGGGGGGGGGGGAAGGAGGGGGGGGGGGGGAGGGGGGGGAGGAGAGGGGGGGGGGGAGGGGGGGGAGGGGGGGGGGGGAGGAGGGGGGGGAGAGGGGGGGGGGGAAAAGGGGGGGGGGGGGGGGGGGGAGGTGGGGGGGGGGGGAGGGGGGGGGGGCGGGGGGGGGGGGGGGGGGGAGGGGAGGGAGGGGATGGGGGGGGGGGAGAGGGGGGGGGGGGCGGGGGGTGGGGGGGGAGAGGGGGAGGGGGAGGGGGAGGGGGGAGGGGGGGGGGGGGGGGGGGAAGGGGGGGTGGGGGGGGGAGGGGGGAGAGGGGGGGGGGGAATAAGGGGGGGGGAAAGAGGGGGGGGGGGGGGGGGGGGGGGGGGAGGGAGGGGGGAATGGGGGGGGGAGTAGGAGGGGGAGGGGGGGGAGGGGGGGGGGGGGGGAGAGGAGGGGGGGGGGGGAGGGGGAGGGGGGGGGGGGGGGGGGGGGGGTAGGGGTGGGGGGAGGGAAGGGGGGGGGGGGGAAGGGGGGGAGGGGGGGGGGAGGGGGGATGGGGGGGGGGGAGGGGGGGAGGAGGGGGGGGGGGGAGGGGTGGGGAGGGGAGGGGGGGGGGTGGGGGGGGGGGGAGAGGGGGGGGGGGGGGGTGGGGGAGGGAGGGGGGGGGAGAGGGGGGGGGGGGGGGAGGGGGAGAAGGGGGGAGGGGGGGGGGGGGGAGGGGGGAGGGGGGGGGGGGGGGGGGAGGGGGGGAGGGGGGGGGGGGGGTTAGGGGGGGGGGAGGGGGAGGGGGGGGATGGGGGGGGGGGGAGGGGGAGGGGGGGGGAGAGAGGAGGGAGGGATAGGGGGGGGAGGGAAGGAGGGGGGAGGGGGGTGGGGGGGGAGGGGGGGGGGGGGGGGGAGGGAGGGGGGGGGGGGGGGGGGGGGGGGGGGGGGGAGGGGGGGGAGAGGGGGGGGGGGGGGGGGGGGGGGAGGGGGGGGGGGGGGTAGGGGGGGGGGGAGAGGGGGGGGGGGGGAGAGGGGGGGAGGGGGGGGGGGGGAGGGGAGGGGGGGGGGGGGAGGGGGGGGGGAGTTGAAGGGGGGGGGTAGGGGGGGGGGGGGGGGGGGGGGGGGGGGGGGGGGGGGGGGGGGGGGGGGGGGAGGGGGGGGGGGGAGGGGGGGGGGGGGGGGGGGTGGGGGGGGAGGGGGGAGGGGGGGGGGGGAGGCGGGGGGAGGGAGGGGGGGGGGGGGGGGGGGAGGGGGAGGGGGGGGGGGGGGAGAGGGGGGGGGGGGGGGGGGGGGGGGGGGGGGGGGGGGGGGGAGAGGGGGGGGGGGGGGGGGGAGGGGGGGGGGAGGGGGGAGAGGGGGGGGGGGGGGGAGGGGGGGGGAGGGGGGAGGGGGGAGGGGGAGGGGGCAGGCGGGGGAAAGGGGGGGGGGGGGGGGGGGAAGGGTGTGGGGGGGGGGGGGGGAGATGGGGGAGGGGCGGGGGGGGGGGGGGGGGGGAGAGGGGGGGGGGAGGGGGGGGAGGGGGGGGGGGGGGGGGAGGGGGGGGAGCGGGGAGAGGGGGAGGGGGGGGGGGGGGGAGGGAAAAAGGAGAGGGGGGGGGAGGGGAGGGGGGGAAGGGGGGGGGGGAGGGAGGGGGGGGGGGGGGGGAGGGGGGGGGGGGGGGGAGGGGGGAGGGGAGGGGGGGGGGGGGGCGAGGGGGGGGGAGGAGGGGGGGGGGGGGGGGGGGGGGGGGGGGGGGGGGGGGGGGGGGGGGGGGGGGGGGATGGAGAGGGGGGGGGGGTGGGGGCGGCCTTCTGGGGGGGGTAGGGGAAGGGCTTCTACTGGGGGGGGAAGGCTGCGCAAAAAGCAGATTGGGGGGGGGGCATACCCCATTTCCAGGTAGGGGGGGGGACGGTGGGGTGGTGCCACCCTACTGGCACGCCAGGGGCAGGTAGGGAGGGGGGGGGACTGGGGGCCAGGGGGGGGGGGGGGGTGATCGCTGGGTAAAGGGGACAGGGGAGAGACCTGGGTCTCTTTCTCTGTCGGCGGGACATGCTGGGGTATCTTTCTGCAGAGCAGCATGTCTCCCTAGGGGGGGGACAGCACACATTGTTAACCCTTTGCGGGGGGGATGTTAACCCCTTCCTGCCCGTGGTGCTTAGTACAGGGTTAGTGTGAGGGGCACTGATCAATGGGGACAGGGTGTCACTGGGGGATGTCAGCGGGGGTTAGTCAGTTCCCACCCCAGGGTCAGACATGCCGCTATAAAAGTCGCTGATCATCACATTACTAGTAAAAAAATATAAAAAAAAATCCCCAGTATAAATACCACCATTTGTAGTTGCTATAAACAACTGACACGTATTGCAGAATACATTTTGGCCTAAATTTATGATGAACAACTTGATTTTTTTACTGTACCATGTTCAATTTTGCAAAAAAGTCAAAAAATTGTTTTTTTTCTCAAATATTGTCAGACTTTTTTTGTTTATAGCGAAAAAAAAACAAAAAACACACACAAGAGACCGATCAAACACTGCTGAAGAAAGCTGCATTTTCTGGGGAAAAAAAACCCCATAAAATGTCCGGGTTGTGGGGCAGCACTCCACCGATGGCCATGGGGGGGTCAGTTAAAGTAACGCAGCGCTGGGGGAAGGGGCGGGGGGCCTGGTGGGGGGGGGGGGGGGGGGGGGGGGGGGGGTGGAGGAAATCCTTGGAGAGCAAGTGGTTAAATCATGGGACCACCACCTTTCCCTTTTAGTCTTGCAGTTTTGTACCGGCTCCTCTCCTGGACTGAAATGACTTTACTCCGATTTCACAGGCGCACACCAGGGGCGGGACTGACAACTCATGGGGCCCCTGGGCAATAGGGAACCATGGGGGGGCGGTGTCCTTGCCCACACTCAAAGCACACCCAAAAAAAAAAAAAAAAAAAAAAAAGTGGGGGGGCATTTCATGGGGGGGGGAGGGCACTGACCCGGGGGGGGGGGGCAGTGCCCGAGTGTTCGAATGGTCAGTCACCGCCTCTGCAGCACACTGTGAGCTTCTCACAATGTGCATTAGGAGCTACAGCAAATCAGAGAGTTCTGCCTCATTTGGTGGCTGGAGGACGTCCAGCATCATTTAGGGGGGGGGGGGGGACCTGACTATCCCTTTTTCATTCATTGGATTTCAGTCCTTTCATTCATGGAGGGCTCTGCCAGCCATAATCTGTCTGCTATGCATAGAGACACACAGAGACCGGCAGTGAGTCTAAAATAAGGCATGTATTGAAAATGGAAAAGGGTAGCATTTAAAAATTGAATTAGCATGGCGATGGGGGGGGGGAAGTTGGATTGGTTTGGGCAAACCCATGGTGCAGTGGCCCCTGGGGAGCTGCATCGGGGAACTAGAACCACTTTATACATGGGGGAGGGGACTGGGGGGGGGGGGCAAAGGGGGGGGGGACTGGCCATTAGGTCATATGACCTGGAGGGGGGGGGGGGGGCATAGGCTGACATCAGAGTCTGCATTTTAGATGGGTCATGTGACCCAGGACAGGGACCTCTGCAGGGCCTGCTTAATTATAGCCGACTTGGGGGGAGAGGGGGTAGGGGCGGAACCTAATCTCAGGGTGCCTCCGGTTTAATTATCCCGGGGGGGCAGACTCCCACCAGACCAAAACATGGCAGGGGGGGGGGTAAACGGAGCAAGGGGCAAGGAATCCCAACGCCTGGGGTGCATGGGAGGGGGAAGCGGAGGCTTCCCTCGGCCCATAGGGAGGGAGGATGAGGGGATGACCTGCCTGGGACAAAGGAGAACCTGGCACAATCCCATATGGGGAAACAAACACTAAGGAACAGCCTGCAGTCCTTCAAGAGAAGGGGTCCTGCACCCAGGGGACGGGAATCTACCCTTTCATAGAAAGTCTGCAGGGGGAGGGGAAATTTAGATCGTTTCTTTCACTGTGTCGCGGGGGAGGTATTTGTGTACTGTCCAGGGGCGGACTGACAACTTATGTGGCCCCCGGGCAAAAGGGGATCATGGGGCCCGGGGGTCCTTTCCCAAACTCAAAAAAGCATGGTATAAATAAAAAAAAAAAAAAAAAAAAAAAAAAAAGAAGGGTACCAGGGGCATCTCATGGGCCCCCTACTGACCGGGCAGTGCCCGAGTTTCCAAGGCAGGTCAGTCCGCCCCTGGGGTACTGTCGCTTTAAAGCAAATTTATAGACAAAATATAAAATCTTACATTCATTTCTACATTGTATTCCAATCATTTCTTGCGTATTCATCCGACCAACCTGAAGTCTGTAGGCTTACTAGGTGAAGATCCCACACATTTCCTTCCCTGAGTGACACGTAGTCACTATGCCCTGTGTGGAGGCACTGCTGGTCACACATTTCACAGAGCGCGCCTTCTGAAAGCTACAGGAGGAGGAGGGGGAGGAGTTTCAGGAGGGGGGGGAGTCACACTGCTTGCAGGCAGCAAGGGGTACCAATGGGGATATGTAGTCCTTAGAAATGGAGGAAACTGCAAAGGCATGCTGGGAAACCAAGTTGTGGAAAACTGAAGCAGCACTCACAACATGAAAGGATTTCTCAAGTAATTGTAAGATTGAGATTGAAGGCGGAGAGAGAAAAAAGGAAAAAAAAAAAAAAAAAAAAAAAAAATAAAGGAAAAGATGCGCTCTTCATAACAGGAGCGATGCGCCTTCTCTTTTTTTTTCTCCCTGCAAAGCAGGGAGTAAAAAATACCGGCAGGGGGGGGGTCGCTTAAAACACCACACATAACACTTTAGATCACCCCTAGATGTTAACCCCTTTCCAGCCAGTGTATATTATTAGCACTGTGTCACTGGAGGAGGTCCAGTGGGACTTAGTCCCCCTAGCCATCGCCCCGGGACTATCACAGTCCAACTATGTTGCTGCTCATTGCCGTATACTAGTATAAAAAAAATAAAAAAAAAATGTATACATCACTCACACACGATTGTAGACACACAACTTTCACACAATCAATATACAATTACTGGGGTTTTTTTTAACCAAAGATATGTAGCAGAGAATACATTTTGGGCAAGAATGTATGAAGAAATAAGTTTTTTTTTTTGGATAGGTTTTATAGCAGAAAGTAAAAAAATATGTCTTTTTTCGTTTCAATCGCCAAAAAAAAAGAAAATTAGAAGAAAAAAAAAAAAAGAAAGACACACCACAGCCTGGTTATGAAGGGGGTAAAACCTTCCAGAGGAAGTGGATATACTTCTATAGTTTGTAGGGGGGGGGAGGCTCTGCAGATCAGTTCCTTGTTACCTCCCTGGGTCTAGATACTTGGAGAAGATTCTAAAAGCAGGGGGTGGGGGTGAGGAGGGGCTGCTCTGCATCCATAAGGGATACTGGCCAATCCCCAAGCAGGAGGCTTGGCATGGGATCAGAGCAGCCTTAAGTGCAACTGAGCCAGCTCAGGAGGCAGGGAGAGTTCGGGTGGAAGATGGAGAAAGAGAGATGCAGGGGGCCTGGGAGGGGGCCCAGTGGGAAGGAGGCCTACCTACAGGCGGAAAGCTGGGAAAGTAGGATTTCTCAGCCCTACCAGCCCCCAGAGCGAGGACCAACTGTAGAGCCAGCCCAGTGGAAGGCCTGGAGGCAGCCACCTACCAACACCAGCTCGCAGGACTGGGCCTGAGTGATTAGTCCTACACCCCCAGGACCAGTTAAGGGGGAGGAAGCACTCTGGTGGGAAGTCCGATTAGCTTCTTCCCGGGACTGTTTCATTTAAAGTGGCAGGCACTGGACTCCCCCAGGCCACTGGATAAAAAGAGGATTATCTCTGAGGTCTGGGGAGGTGGTACACCACAAGAGGGGGGAGAGCTCTCCAAGAAGAGTTTCTGCAGTGTAAAAAAAATTTTGTACAGGGTCGCTAAGGAGTTTGTAATCGTTTTGCAGTTCCATCGGACACCCTACACACCCCTTACCCCATCCAAGTTTAAACTCTGAATGCAAGTCTGTGCAAAATGCGTTTTGCTTGGCTGTGCAGGACTATAGGGGACCAAAATCTTCTCCTCCTCTAAGGGGTAGTGCTACAAGTTGGTACTCCAACTCAGGCAGAACACTGCATGGATCAGTCGTATTACATACCTGTGCCCAGTTGCTGAAGACCTGCCCATTCCCTCCATAGGTCACCAGCTCTTGGGGAAACTGTTACAGGAAAGAAACCAGGAGGCCATCAGCATTAACCAATACAGTTTTAGAGTAAAGGCGGCCATACATGGGGGGGGGGTCAGCTGAGACTTCCCGAATTTCAAGCCATGTAGGGATAGGAGGTTGTACAGAAGACGGGGGGGATACAAGCAGCCTGTTGGGGGTTTTCGAACTGTGATCAGCTCGTAGGCTATAGCCACAGCACTGATTAGTGTATTCTGACAGTGGGGGAAGTCTCCTATCAGAATACAATGTCTCTGTGGGAAGCCGCCTCTAAAAAAGTGCAAGAAATAGGAGAAAAAAAAAAGGGGGAGGGAAGAGAAAGAAGGAGGAAGGAGAAAAGGAGGTGCGAAGGGGGGAAGGAGGGAAGGAGGGAAGGGGGGGGGGGGGGGAGGGAAGGGGGGGGGGGAAGGAGGGAAGGGAAGGAGGGGGGAAGGGGCGAAGGGGGGGAAGGGGGAAGGGGGCGAAGGGGGAAAAGGGGCGAAGGGGGCGAAGGGGGGAAGGGGGGAAGGGTGCGAAGGGGGGAAGGGGGGGGGGGGGGAAGGGGGGAAGGGGGGGGGGAGGAGGAAGGGGGGAAGGAGAAAGGGAGAAAAGGAGGGGAGGGGGGGGAGGGGGGGAGGAGGGAAGGAGGGGGGGGGGGAAGGAGGGGGGGGGGGGGGGGGGGGGGGGGAGGGGGGGGGAAAGGGGGGAGGGGGGGGGGGGGGGGAAGGGGGCGAAGGGGGGAAGGAGCGGGGGGGGGGGGAGGGGGGGGGGGGGAGGAGGGAAGGGGGAAGGAGGAAGGGAGGGAAGGGGGGGAGGGAGCGAAGGAGGAAGGAGCGGGGGAAGGAGGGGGGGAAGGGAGGGGGGGGGGGGGGGGAGGAAGAAAAAAAAAGGAGAAAAAAAAAAAAGGGGAAGAAGGGGGGGGGGAAAGGAGCGAAGGGAGGGCGAGGAGGAAGGAGAGAAAGGGGGAAGGGGGGAGGAAGGAGGGGGAGGGGGAGGGCAGGGGGAAGGAGGGGGGGAGGGGCGGGGAGAAAGGAGAAGGGGGGGAGCGAAGGAGGGGGGGGGAGCGAAGGGGGGAGGGGGATCGGAGGGGGGGAGGGGAAGGGGGGGGGGGGGCAAAGGAAGAAAGGAGGAAGGGAAAGGGAGCGGGGGAGGAAGGGCGGGGGGGGGGGGGAACGAAGGGAAAGGAGGGAAGGGAGAGGGGAGGAGAAGGAGAAAGGAGCGAAGGAGGGAAGGGAGGGGAAGGAGAAAGGGGCGAAGGGAGGGAGGGAGCGAGGGGAGGCGAAGAAGGCGAAGGGGGAAGGAGGGGAGAGGAGGAAGGAGCGAAGGGGGGGGGGGGGAAGGAGCGAAGGGGAAGGGAGGAAGGAGGAAGGAGCGAAGGAGGAGGGGGGGAAAAAAAAGGGGGAAATAGAAGAAAAAAAAGGAACAAAAAAAAAAAAAGGGCAGAAAGAAGGGGCGGGAAAAAGGAGCGGGCAGGAGCGAAGGGGCGGGGGAGGGGGGACGGAGAAGGAGCGGGGAGAGAAGGAGGGAAGGAGAGAAGGAGAGAAGGATGGCGAAGGAGAGGGGGGAGCGAAGGAGGGAAAGGGAGCGAAGGGGGAAGGAGCGAAGGAGAGGGGGGAGGCGAAGGAGAAGGGGAGCGAAGGAGAAAGGAGCGGAGGAGGGAGCGAAGGGGAAGGGAGCAAGGAGCGTCTTTGTGGAAGCAGCGGCCTCTCTGTAGAAGTCCAACATCCCCCCTAATGAGATAGACCTATAACTCTGCAAAATGCCAAGCTCATACTCCCTGCTGATTAGAAATCTGACTCAAAAGGGAGGGGAGGGGGCGGGGGAGGATCTAATACATCTGCAGAGGGATCACTGCTTCCACACAGAGGAAGGGTCCCACTTTGCAGCATGCTGGCAGGGGACATGCTTTTCTACTCAAGAAGTGGCCGTTTTCTTACTAGAAAAAAAAAAAAAAAAAAAAAAAGACAGTTTTGACACACCTGGAATGTAAGGGAAGAAGTAAAGGTAAAGTAAAAACATAAAATTTCTAAAAAACCATTTACATTGAATTTATACCTGAGCCACGGCTGGATCCAGATTATTCATGATCATGTGCATTATAGCCATCCGCTGCCCTGCTTCGTCTTGCCCGGATACTCCGAGATTGGATACGCCCTGAAAAATATTGCAATCCAGGATTAGGAACGGATTTTTATTGGAGGACATCGGCTGCCCCTGTATGTGCAATGTATGGGCACCCGGTATTAAGGCTTGTACTGCAGGGAGGGGGTCCTTGTCACGGGTCATGACCTAGACGCCCCTAGGAGAGGTTCAAATCAGCCAAAACTAAACTGTCTTGTCAATTGACAGGTGGCTCAGCGTATCCCTCTGAAACTTGTCCATTCATGTCAATGGGGGCCACACCCCACAAGCCATAGAAATGGGGGGGTGGATGGGGGGGGGGGAACAATTTATGAGGCATATGCACCATTGACTTGCATGGCAGAGTTAGACAGGCGATATAGCCTGTCAGTTTGGCATGCCACATTAAATTTGCAGCAAAACAAAGCATCACGGCCGCAGCAGGTTCATTAGCCTACTTTAGCTGCCCCCCCTTTTAGGTGGGCAGATGAACCAAGGCTCAGCCGCCTGTTTTTACTACCGCCCATGTAGAAGAAACCATACTGACAGACAGCATGATAGCCCAACTGCTGCAAGCCAAAGAGACGAGTTTTCTACCATTCATGGAAGGGCCCAATTTGGAATTACCAGGTGTAGAGCTGCCCTCGCAGGAGCCGCTGGATAGGGATGGGTTCTCTGTTCTTTTCTTTGACTTCTTCAAGGACTATGCAGAAGGGAGTCTGATTTTGGACTCTCCAGCTTTAGTAAATAAACCCCTTAGTGTTCAGATCAGCATAAAAAGTAGCAAAGTCACCTAAAAACGCAGCAGTGAGCAGTAATAAAGCGTATTTACCAAACACAGGAACTATACTGCCAAAGTGCATTAATGGCGGACTATGCTAGGCCCAGAACAACTGAATTTGCACGGTCCAAAGAAATGAAGGAAAATAGGAGAAGGGGAACAAAAGGGGGCTTGCAAGATGGTTTTTATGGAAGGGGAGATCCTTTATGATGTTGTTCTGCCGGCTATCGTTGGGGCCCCTTTAAGAAGAGTTGGTGCACTTAACAGTTTTAGTAAACCAGCATACAGAATAGGTGTGTGATAAAGATGCAGTAAAGGTGCAGAACACTTCATGTCCAAGTAACTCAGTTCCTGCTAGTGGCCAGAACAATGAGCCTTAAAAAAAAAAAAAAAAAAAAAAAGCATTCTCGTTATTTGTATTTTAGCTATACTGTATATGCCAGGGGTCCTCAAACTACGGCCCGCGGGCCACATGCGGCCCGTCGAGGTCATTTATCCGGCAGGGGCGGGACAGGAAGGGGACACCAAGTTACAGGGGCGGGCAGGGGCTGCTGTACCTTACCTGGCTCCGGTCCCAGTCCCACGACGATCCAGTCCAGGAAGCGCTGATCCTTCTTTCACTCCCTCACTCCTGATGCCGCTCGGCTCCGCCTCCTCACCGGTGATTGGGCGCCAAAACTGTAGCTCAGGAAAAGGCACACAGGTGGCCAATCACCTGCGAGGAGGCGGAGCCGAGCAGCACAGCGAACATCGAGTGAGGGATGAGGCCGAAGTGAAGAAGGACAGGTAAGTGTGCCGGGCTGATGGTGCTGCTGCAACCCAGGTATGTTGGCTACAGCAGCACCATGCTGGAGCAGGGGTCAGCAAGTTACGTGTCATTGGTGTCAGGGGGAAATAGTGCCCCATCGTTGGTGTCACTGACACCAACGATGGGGCACGATTCCTTCCCCCCCCACTGACACCAACGATGGGGCACTATTCCCCCCCCCCCCCCACTGACACCAACGATGGGGCACTATTCCCCACCCCCCCCACTGACACCAACGATGGGGCACTATTCCCCCCCCCACCCACTGACACCAACGATGGGGCACTATTCCCCCCCCCCCACTGACACCAACGATGGGGCACTATTCCCCCCCCCCCCACTGACACCAACGATGGGGCACTATTCCCCCCCCCACTGACACCAACGATGGGGCACTATTCCCCCCCCCCCACTGACACCAACGATGGGCGCACTATTCCCCCCCCCCCACTGACACCAACGATGGGGCACTATTCCCCCCCCCCCCCCACTGACACCAACGATGGGGCACTATTCCCCCCCCCCACTGACACCAACGATGGGGCACTATTCCCCCCCCCCCCACTGACACCAACGATGGGGCACTATTCCCCCCCCCCGACACCAAGGATGGGGCACTATTCCTCCCACTGACACCAACGATGCGGCACTATTCCTCCCCCCCCACTGACACCAACGATGGGGCACACTATTCCCCCCCCCCACTGACACCAACGAATGGGGGCACTATTCCCCCCCCCCCTCACTGACACCAAGAGACACCAACGATGGGGCACTATTCTTGGGCCCCCCCCCCACTGACACCAACGATGGGGCACTATTCCCCCCCCCCCCACTGACTGGACCAACGATGGGGCACTATTCCCCCCCCCACTGACACCAACGATGGGGCACTATTTCCCCCCCCCCCCACTGACACCAACGATGGGGCACTATTCCCCCCCCCCCCGACACCAAGGATGGGGCACTATTCCTCCCACTGACACCAACGATGCGGCACTATTCCTCCCCCGCACTGACACCAACGATGGGGCACTATTCCCCCCCCCCCCCCACTGACACCAACGATGGGGCACTATTCCCCCCCCCCCCCCCCACTGACACCAACGATGGGGCACTATTCCCCCCCCCCCCCCGACACCAAGGATGGGGCACTATTCCTCCCACTGACACCAACGATGCGGCACTATTCCTCCCCCGCACTGACACCAACGATGGGGCACTATTTCGCTCCGTAAGACATACTGGGGGGAAATGTATGTGCGTCTTATGGAGCCAGCCCTCAGTATTCCCACCACCGTTGTATGTCCGCAGTCCCTGGTCACCCCCTGTACCGTGTCCGCAGTCCCTGGTCACCCCTGTACCGTGTCCGCAGTCCCTGGTCACCCCCTGTACCGTGTCCGCAGTCCCTGGTCACCCCCTGTACCGTGTCCGCAGTCCCTGGTCACCCCCTGTACCGTGTCCGCAGTCCCTGGTCACCCACTGTTACCGTGTCCGCAGTCCCTGGTCACCCCCTGTACCGTGTCCGCAGTCCCTGGTCACCCCCTGTACCGTGTCCGCAGTCCCTGGTCACCCCCCCTGTACCGTGTCCGCAGTCCCTGGTCACCCCCTGTACCGTGTCCGCAGTCCCTGGTCACCCCCTGTACCGTGTCCGCAGTCCCTGGTCACCCCCTCTGTACCGTGTCCGCAGTCCCTGGTCACCCCCTGTACCGTGTCCGCAGTCCCTGGTCACCCCCTGTACCGTGTCCGCAGTCTCCGGTCACCTCCTTAGCATGTACCGTGTCCGCAGTCTCCGGTCACCTCCTGTACCGTGTCCGCAGTCTCCGGTCATCTCCTGTGTACCGTGTCCGCAGTCTCCGGTCATCTCCTGTACCGTGTCCGCAGTCTCCGGTCATCTCCTGTACCGTGTCCGCAGTCTCCGGTCATCTCCTGTACCGTGTCCGCAGTCTCTGGTCATCTCCTGTACCGTGTCCGCAGTCTCTGGTCATCTCCTGTACCGTGTCCGCAGTCTCTGGTCATCTCCTGTACCGTGTCCGCAGTCTCTGGTCATCTCCTGTACCGTGTCGCAGCAGTCTCTGGTCATCTCCTGTACCGTGTCCGCAGTCTCTGGTCATCTCCTGTACCGTGTCCGCAGTCTCTGGTCATCTCCTGTACCGTGTCCGCAGTCTCTGGTCATCCCCCTGTACCGTGTCCGCAGTCTCTGGTCATCCCTGTTACCGTGTCCGCAGTCTCTGGTCATCTCCTGTACCGTGTCCGCAGTCTCTGGTCATCCCCTGTACTGTGTCCGCAGTCTCTGGTCATCTCCTGTACTGTGTCCGCAGTCTCTGGTCATCTCCTGTACTCTGTCCGCAGTCTCTGGTCATCTCCTGTACTGTGTCCGCAGTCTCTGGTCATCTCCTGTACTCTGTCCGCAGTCTCTGGTCATCTCCTGTACTGTGTCCTCATTGGTTCATAGTGTTTTGTTTTTTTTTTAAACTATAGTCCGGCCCTCCAACAGTCTGAGGGACAGTGAACTGGCCCCCCCCGTTTAAAAAGTTTGAGGACCCCTGGTATATGCAGTCATTTTACTTTGAAGCGTTCAAGGATTTGTGTCCTGTCAGGGGGGCCAATTTACAATTATAAGGGGAGTCACCTCATGCGGATGTTGGGACAGAAGCGGTACATGTAGACGTGGCCAAAACTCCGTAGCTCATCCACAAATTCTGGAGCCAAAATCCCATGATGTTCTGGGGGGAAATATCGCAAGGCGTTCTCCAGGGCGAGCTAAAATGGTGAATAGAATATAAAACAGCTAGATTAACAGCGCAATAAACACCAACAACAATGAAACATCTGCGTGTGCCGAATGAAGACTTCTGCTGTTTACTAGCTGTATATACAGTACACACACACACAATCATATAATAAATCTAAAATGATATAACAAGACAACTATGAATAAATAATAATAAATATGTTTTTATTAGAAAGTGTGTAGGGGAAAAAAAATAAAGAAAAAAATAAAAATAATAATATATATATATATATATATATATATATATATATATATATATATATATATATATAATATATATATATATAATTTTATTTTTTTTTTATATTTTTCCCCCCCCAATTTCTAATAAATCTTAATTATATTATTTTATTTGTAATATAAAATATGTGCGGAAAAAAATATGTATTAATTTGTGGTAGGTATATTATTAAAAAAAAATATTAATATAATACAGAATTTAATATGTAAGGTACAATATATAGGTTATATCTACATACTGTAAATTATAAAAATATATACACTGTGTATGCCTCTGCATGTCACCACTGTTTAAAGGGTCTGTTACAAGCAAGAGGTCTTCCACTGACCCCCTTATTTTTAGTCTCGGTGCTTCTCTATGCAATATACAGGTAGATCATGGATGGTGGGAGGGGTCAGCAGGTTTCCGGACATAGCCAACAGCCCTGATGCAAGCAGTAGGCCGGCATTTGGGAGGAGTAGGCTGGCATTTGGGAGGAGTTATGCAAATATTAAAATGCCTTGATGGGTGGTTGTCAGTTTGGAGGAGTGGGCATTCCTTGGCAGTCTGCATTGGCATGTGCACCACCCTAGGTTATGCCCACACCTGATCCTGAGCTTCCATGATTGAAAAAAACAAAAAATGAAAGGGGCGGATGATAGACAGCCTGGTTGAGCAGGAAAGAGCTACATGATGCTGGATGTCCTTCAGCTAAAAAAAAAAAACAAAAAAAAAAAAAAAACTTATAAAACTTTGACTTATAATAGGTAAGCTGAAATCGGTTTTCTTTTGGGTTTATATACTACTCTATAATGTGGTGGCTGCATTAGTTGTCTTTTTTTCTCTGTTTTAATCTGGTGATCTGGCCAATAAATCTGTTTTTCAAAAGAACACGCTCTCCTGCAGATGTAGCAGTTACAGGGATGAGACAAACCACTGGCAGGGGGCTTTTTTTTTTTTTTAAATGTAAAACTGTTATCCCAAAAAGAAGCAAACCAGTTTGTTGCAACTTATTATAAAAGTGTTAGCAGATTTAGATACACTAACAAATTGAATCCAAACACCAGCTAACACTCCCCTCCTCCCAGACAACGCTGCTGTCCAAAGGTGCCCCCTGTGCTCCTCCATCCAGAGTGGGGGCGCTCTAATAAAGGAGGTGCGTTACTGGCCGGATCACCAGGTGAAAACAGAGGGAGGAAAAAAAAAAGCCTACAAATACAAACCCAGTGCAGCCACCACATCGAATGATTGGTAAGCAGAAATAGAATATATTTCTGGTTTAATTTAGTTTTGAAAAGAGGGCAGAGGGGTCAGAACCCCTGTCAAGTTTTTATTGCTGTCTGTGACCCCCGCTTACTTCTCTCATCGTTGATACTTGTCTATGTTCCAGTTTAAGGCGTTGCCATGACCGCTGCCCCAGGTTTCCCATCTCAGGGTGGCTCCTCTCTCCTTCAGCGTCCCATGGAGCCACCCTTGGATGTAGGGACTCGAGTTGTGTCTCCTACCCGATGTGCATCAATAGAGAGACGCAGCCCCACAGCCCAGGATGACAAGCTAACCGACTGCCTCCAACTGCGCTGTCTGTTAACTGATGTTCAGGGAAGGAGCACTGAGAGAGCAGCATTGAAAGTTGTAAACGGCAAGTGCTGTGGTAAGAATTTTCACTATTTACTGGGGATTCCCCCCCCCCGTCATAGATAAGTACTTAAGACTGTTTGGGCAGCAAATGCAGAGTTTGCTCCTGGAAAAAAAAACAAAAAAATAAAATGGCTTTTTACCCCAGGTTTACACTCAGCCCGGGTTCACACTGATGCGATGTGGAATTCGCAGCATTTTCTGTGCGAATTCCGCACCGCATCAGAATCGCACCCGTTCATGCAAACCGCTGCGGATTTGTATGTTTAGTTAATAACACCCCGAAAAACCGGTCCACAAAACTCGGTGCGATGTGCAGAATCGGATCCCATAGGTGTGAATACCCATGCGATCCTATTCTAGTGCGGACCAAAAAAAGGGTCCTGCATCTTTTTGGAGCGGGTGCGATTAGAGCCATACAAAATGTACAGCTACCGATCGCACCGCACACAAATCGCATGTGATTGGCACAGTAATGCGGTGCGGTTTCTGTGCGAATCACATGCAATATACATCACATATATATGTGAACCCGGGCTCATGTGCATTTCAGTGCGGTTTAACGCAATACAGTTCATTTAACATATGGATCCAATTCACATCTGTGCGTTTATTTTTAAAGGGTCAGCGACTGTACCCCCCCCCCTCCCCCAACCACCTGTAGTTGATTGCATTTTTTTTTATGTGCAATAGACTTCAATGGAACTGCAACAAAAGCACGAGTGTTGCATTTTTCTGATGCATGAGAAAAAGTATGACAGTCCTGTTCAAAAAGTGTGACTTTGATGCGACTTTGCACTCTCTGGCACTCAAGTAGCATAAAGGTTGCATCAAAGTAGTGCAGGAACCGTGTCCATAGTCACATGTTAGGGTTAGCAGGGTTTCCCCCCTCCCCCCCTCAGAATAGGTGCAGGTACTACTAGCCGCCGACCCCCCCCCCCCCGGGTCACCCCTGGTCTCTGCCCCCTAAAAACTTCTGAGCACCCCCTACCTACCTCCCGATACCACCCATTTTAGGAGAATTCAGTATCATTTTGTTTAGTTTGGTAATAAGAAAAAGCAATATTTAGATCCTCTGCAGGCAACAATAGATCCCTTCAGCAATCGTGGACCCCCCTCCAGAAACAATAGGCCCCTGCAACAAAATACACCCCCCCAGAAAAAAAAAAAAAAAAAAAAAAAAAAAAAAAAGGGGATCCACCCCAGCAAAAAGACCCTCAGCTACAAAAAGATCCACCCCAGCAACAATAGAACCCACCAGCAACAATGGATCTCAGTAGCTGGCATCAATAGCCCTCCAGAAGTTAGTAATAGACCCCCTCCAGCAGCAATAGATCATTACTGGTAGAAATAGACCCCCTCCAGCAGCAATAGATCCTCACCAATAGAAATAGACCCACTCTGGTAGGACTAGACCCCCTCCAGCAGCAATAGATCCCCACGAGTAGAAATAGACCCCCCTCCAGCAGCAATAGATCCTCACCTGTAGAAATAGACCCCCCTCCAGCAGCAATAGATCCTCTCCTGTAGAAATAGACCCCCCTCCAGCAGCAATAGATCCTCACCTGTAGAGATAGACCCCCTCCAGCAGCAAAAGATCCTCACCTGTAGAAATAGACCCCCTCCAGCAGCAATAGATCCTCACCTGTAGAAATAGACCCCCCAGCAGCAATAGATCCTCACCTGTAGAAATAGACCCCCTCCAGCAGCAATAGATCCTCACCTGTAGAGATAGGCCCCCTCCAGCAGCAAAAGATCCTCACCTGTAGAAATAGACCCCCTCCAGCAGCAATAGATCCTCACCTGTAGAAATAGACCCCCCCAGCAGCAATAGATCCTCACCTGTAGAAATAGACCCCCTCCAGCAGCAATAGATCCTCACCTGTAGAAATAGACCCCCTCCAGCAGCAATAGATCCTCACCTGTAGAAATAGACCCCCTCCAGCAGCAATAGATCCTCACCGGCAGAAATAGACTTCCCCAGCAGTAGATTCCCCAGCACCCTTGCCATTACATACATTCAGTACTGGAGGTGCCGAAACGGCGTTCCCCCGCTGGAGAAAAAAAAAGCCCCGAATGTCAGGGTTAGCCTAACATTTAACCCTAACCTGCGACTTTGAGCACAAAGGTTCCTGCTACTCTGATGCTACTGGAGTGTAAAGTCGCATCAAAGGTTGCACTACATGAACAGAACTGTCATACCTTCCTATTAACAGAAAAAAAAAAAAGCCCCACACAAAAAAAAAAGTGTTTTTTAAAAAAAAAAAAATGCACACACAGTACAAACGCACAATCCGTATAGACGTGACGCTTGCTGTGTACAGAGAGGTTGTTCCATTGATCGGATCCTCATGAAACACCGAGCAGCTGTCACACAAGACGGGAGAATCATTAACCTGATGTGGGAGAGCCGTGTCTGTGCTGTAAACAGGGGGGGAATCGCAGCCCAAACAACGCTCGTTTCAGACACAATAGAGTCGCCATAATGCTGCATTCACATGCCATGGTGACGGTAAATAGAAGGTCTGGAAATTCTGTTTGAACAATCTACAACCTTGTTGTCCAACCTGCACCCTGAAGGTCACATGTGGCCCTTTGGCATTTTTTAGGGCCCCTGCAGGCATTAAACTGTTTCTTTATTTGCCCTGTTATAGCTGTGATCTCTGACCGTCTCATGTATCCATGTGTGCAGTCTCTGACCATCTCATGTCATTCCTGTAGTCTGACTATATCCTGTTGTGTGTGCCGTCTCTGATCAGGGCTGTCCTAATGCATGGGAACCAGCCAGGGCCCCCCCCATTATAATCTCACATTATATCATTCTTGCCAACTGTCCCGGATTTGCCAGGACAGTCAAACATTTTACTAAGCTGTCCCGGGACGGCCAGAGCAGCGCCCCAGAACCTGTACTGTGCCCCCCCCGATCCCAGTATTGTGCCCTTCCGACTCCCCCTGTACTGTGCCCCCCCCTGATCCCGGTATTGTGCCCTCCCGACTCCCCCTGGGCTGTGCCCCCCCCGATCCCGGTATTGTGCCCTCCCGACTCCCCCTTGTGCTGTGCTCCTCTGATCCCGGTATTGTGCCCTCCCGACTCCCCCTGTGCTGTGCCCCCCCCCCCCCGATCCCGGTATTGTGCCCTCCCGACTCCCCCTGTGCTGTGCCCCCCCCCCCCCGATCCCGGTATTGTGCCCTCCCGATCCCGGTATTGTGCCCTCCCGACTCCCCCTGTACTGTGCCCCCCCTGATCCCGGTATTGCGCCCCTCCGACTCCCCCTGTACTGTGCCCCCCCTGATCCCGGTATTGCGCCCCTCCGACTCCCCCTGTACTGTGCCCCCCCGACTCCCCCTGTACTGTGCCCTCCTGATCCCCCCTGTACTGTGCCCTCCCGACTCCCCCTGTACTGTGCCCTCCCGACTCCCCCTGTACTGTGCCCTTTGGACTCGCCCTGGACTGTGCCCTCCCGATCCCGGTATTGTGCCCTAGCGACTCCCCCTGTGCTGTGCCCCCCTGATCCCAGTATTGTTCCCTCCCAACTCCCCGTGTACTGTGCCCTCCCGACTCCCCGTGTACTGTGCCCTTTTGACTCGCCCTGGACTGTGCCCCCCTGATCACGGTACTGTGCCCTTCCAGCTCCCGCTGTGCCCTCCCGACTCCCCTTGTGCTGTGCCCTCCCGACTCCCCCTGTACTGTGCCCTCCCGACTCCCCCTGTACTGTGCCCTCCCGACTCCCCCTGTACTGTGCCCTCCCGACTCCCCCTGTACTGTGCCCTCCCGACTCCCCCTGTACTGTGCCCTCCCGACTCCCCCTGTACTGTGCCCCCCTGAGCTCAGTACTGTGCCTTTCCGACTCCCCCTGTACTGTGCTCTCCCGATCCCTGTACTGTGCTCCCCCAACTCGCCCTGTGCCCTCCTGATCCCAGTTATGTGCCCTCCCGACTCCCCCTGTGCTGTGCCCCCCTGATCCCAGTTATGTGCCCTCCCGACTCACCCTGTGCTGTGCACCCCCTGATCCCAGTATTGTGCCCTCCCGACTCCCCCTGTGCTGTGCCCCCCTGATCCCAGTATTGTGCCCTCCCGACTCCCCCTGTGCTGTGCCGCCCTGATCCCAGTTATGTGCCCTCCCGACTCCCCCTGTGCTGTGCCCCCCTGATCCCAGTATTGTGCCCTCCCGACTCCCCCTGTGCTGTGCACCCCCGATCCCAGTTATGTGCCCTCCCGACTCCCCCTGTGCTGTGCACCCCCGATCCCAGTATTGTGTCCTCCCGACTCCCCCTGTGCTGTGCCCCCCCGATCCCAGTATTGTGTCCTCCCGACTCCCCCTGTGCTGTGCCCCCCTGATCCCAGTATTGTGCCCTCCCGACTCCCCCTGTGCTGTGCCGCCCTGATCCCAGTTATGTGCCCTCCCGACTCCCCCTGTGCTGTGCACCCCCTGATCCCAGTTATGTGCCCTCCCGACTCCCCCTGTGCTGTGCCCCCCTGATCCCAGTATTGTGCCCTCGCGACTCCCCCTGTGCTGTGCCCCCCTGATCCCAGTATTGTGCCCTCCCGACTCCCCCTGTGCTGTGCCGCCCTGATCCCAGTTATGTGCCCTGAACAATACACAAAACACGTTAAAAAAAAAAAAAAAAGGGGGAAGGGGCAAAAAACAAACGACACAAAAAGCAAACTGCATGCATGTGAATGGAGCCTGACCCTAGGTTCACACCTATGCAGGTTATGTTTGATGCGGATTTGCATTTCATTTTTGATTTGTTTTTTTTGCGTTAAAAAAAAGTCCCCGACCCTTTCCAAAAACCGCACCGAGTGAGAACGCGGAGATGTGAACGTGTCCCATAGGAAATCATGTTCAATGGACTGTACTGCGTTTCCAGAAAATGCATTGGTGTGAAGCTGGGGTTATAGCCCGATGCAGCGAGAGGTCGCTCTGTCGCTGGCCTGAACATTGCTGAATCCCTATGGCTGGCGTTGGGAGCGACATCTCACAGCCATTCCTCTTAGAAAGTCCTCAATGGGACTCTGGAGAGTCGCCGGTCTCAGATCGCCCCAAAGAGAACAAATAAGTACAGCTATTCAAAAATGTAACAATGTAGCAATGTGGACTTTGTCAGCCCCATTAACTTTTTGCATGAAGTTCCCCGTAGCCTCACACCCACCTACCTTCTCCTCCTGTGCAGACAGCTGGGGTGTGCAGGCGGGAGCGTGGGGTACCCCATTATCCCTGCCCCGGTTTGGGGGTAGAGGGTGGAGGGGCAGGCCAGCACACAGATCCTGCAGACTGATCATTGGGGAAGAAGCAACAGACAGACCCACTGAACACACACAACTCTGACCCTGGGTGCTGATCAGGTGAAAAGTACACACCCACTATGGATCTGTCTCCTGATTGGTCAGTGCGACTTCCCAAATTAATGTGTTACCTGACCCAACATTGCACAGACGCAGGGAGCATCCTATGGTTAAAGGGCCAGGCAGCCCCACGTTTTGTTTAAAATCAATATTTTTTTGCTAGAAAATGTCTTAGAACGCCCCCCCCCAAACATTATATATTATTTTATTAGTATTTGCATCAGTATTTGAGTTTTTCAAATTTCGGGGGGAAAAATACTCTTTTTTTTAAATTTTATCGCAAAAAAAACACAATACAGAACCCAATTTCTTTTGTAAATTATAAAAGGTGTTGCTTTTTGTTTAAAATCAGTATTTTTTCAGTACCGATCACTCATTGTGTTCATTCAGGAAAGGAAGGGGCTGGTAAATGTGACATATTTATTGGACCCTTCCCCCACTCTCCATCATGAAGGATCATATTGTGTGCTTGCAGCTGCCGATGGTAAGGAGAAGAGGGAAGCCAGCAGCACTACAGAGTGGGGGCACACAGGGGGGCTTAGGCAGCAGGGGGAAACGCATGGTGCACAGGGAGGGTGGTGGGTGGGGTGGAGCGGGGGAGGGGCAATTACTGGAACTGATCCCCTGTATGGTTCTCTCTACAGCGGCTGAAAGCCAGCAGTAGGAAGAAGAGAAAATAACAGCTTTCAGCTGCTGCAGAGAGATCTCTACAGGGGATCTGTTCCAGTAATTGCCCCCCATGATGTGCTGATCACTCTCCCTGCCCACATCTGATTCACCTAGTTGCCTGCCCCCCCCCCCCCCCCCCCCGTGCTGGCCTGGGCCCCATACAGGAGGACTGGTGGTACCCCCTTATCCACGGCCGTGGGTGCGGCATAGATGTGCCTTGTCCCTCTGCAAAGTCGGACCCACCATTGCGCCACTGTTGCATGCAGGGGCGGACTAACCATTTAGGCATTCAGGCACTGCCCGAGGGCCGGGGTCAGTAGGGGCCCCATGAGATGCCCCTGGTACCTTTCATGGGCTTTTTTGGGTGTGCTTTGAGTGTGTGGCAAGGACACAGGGGCCCCATGATTTCCTATTGTCCAGGGGCCCCATGAGTTGTCAGTCCGCCCCTGGTTGCATGTAAAACATTCAAGTACAACTTTCATGCAACCATTGAAGTCTGTGGCCCTCAAGTCGCATGAAAGTCAGACCAAAGCAGCGCGTGGACTACTCTGCAGTCGCTGCGACTTAAAGTTGCACACATGCGAGAGGACATATTGGAAAACACGGGGTAAGACGTGTCATGCGACTCTGATGTCCAAAGTCGCATGACAAGTTGCGCAAGTGTGAACAGGGTCTAAAAGGAAGTGGACACCAAAAAAAAACAAAATCAAGTTTTTGATGTAATTATTCGTTCAGTGTGCGTTTCGATCGATCAACAGGATCAAATCAGCAAGCAAACAAATAGCCATAACGTCACTTCTGATCGAGTTAGATCGTATCCAATTAAGCTGAGTTGGCCAGTGCGGAAAATGATCGATCGCGTTGCAGGGTTGCGCACTAAGACACTTCGTTCATGAATTTGATTGTATGGGATTGCATGGTGAAAATGCAGGTGCGATCAATAACTTATGATCGAATCTTCTAACTATCAGAAGAAATCCACTTCCCTCATGAGTGTCATATCGATCAAATGGGTCGTTGACTATAGATCGATTAATCCCATTAGGAAGGGATTACAGGGTGGTTTTTCTTATTGATGTTTTCTCTTTTGGTATCTTTGAATATGTTTCTTTTTGGTCTTGGCTTTAATAATGAGCCCTGCCCGGTGGATCACGGTGCTCGATACCCGGCCGTACCAAGTCATCTCTATGACCAATCACAGCGATTACATGATAACATGTAAGCAAAACTGTCACGAATGGCTTTCATCCATGGCAGTTTGCTTACTATTGCGATGCTGCGATTGACCAACAGCTATCACATGGTACATGGCTACCTGTAAAATGTGATAGCTGTGGGCCAATCACAGCACCACAATAGTAAGCAAGCTGTCATGAATGAAAGCCATTCATGACAGTTAAAACAATTGGTCATTTTGGGGGGTATTTCTACTGTCCCGGCATTTTTGGGCCTCAAGAAATGAGATCAGCCGTTGGTACATCAAGACTGATCAATTTTCAAATATATACTGTATATATATATATATATATATACACACCATAGTTTGTAGACGCTATAACTTTCACGAAGACTTAATAATAAACACTGATTTGGGTTATTTTTTACCAAAGAAATATAGCAATATTTGGCCTAAATTTAGGAAGAAAGATGATTTGTTTACAAAATTCTATAACAGAAAAAAGAAAAATGCCTTTGTTGGTATTTTTTTGTTTATATAACAAAAAATAAAAAACCCAGTGGTGATTAAATACCGCCAAAAGGAAACTCTATTTGTGTGAAAAAATGTATAAAAATTTCATTTGTGTACAGTGTTGCATGACCGCCCAACTACCAGTTAAAGTAGCACAGTGCTGAATAGCAAAAAAAAATGTCCTGGTCATGAAGGGGGTAAAATCTTCTGGAGGTCAAATGGTTAATGTGTAACCAGCTTTTCTAAAAATACTACTACTACTACTAATAATAATAATAATAAACATCGTTAAATGCATATCCAGCTTTTAGAAATAATAATACTTTTTTTATGCATAACTAGCTTTTATATTAACCACCTGCCGTCCACCTGCTGTTTATAAACGGCAGGGCGGTGGCACTCCAGGGGCGGGTTGCCGTTCATAAACGGCACCCGCCTTTTCTAGCTGTGCGCGCTCCCTGGGAGCGCGCAGCACCGCGATCTGGTGCCCGCTGTGTCCTCCGGACACAGTGAAACACCGATCGTCGGACGGGACCTCTGTACGAGGTCCTGATCATGTGATCACTAATTGGCTAATCAGTGATCACATGCAAAGTAGTAAGCAAGATGTCACTTGTGACATCATTGCTTACTACATGTGAAATCTGTGAATGATCACAGAGATCACATGGTACAGGGCTATTCACAACAGCCTTGTACCATGTGACAAGCTGTGACCAATCACAGCTCACTCAGTACTTCTCAATGACTGCAAGAATGCAGACAGAGAGAAAGAGAAATGATTGCTTTTACATCCTATATGGGTGTAAAAGCAATCAGCAAAAAAAAAAAAAAAAATCTTCGTCACCCCCCACAAGTAGTACAGTGTCACAGTATGTAAAAAAAAAAAATAATAATAATATGAAAAAATACAATAAAAATGTAAACAAATGTTTAAAAATTATAATTTTTGGTTATAAACTAATTTGGATTTTTTTTTTACTAGAAAAATAACGGAATAAATTATGTCCAAGATTTATGATGAAATATTATTTATTTGCTAAATTTTATTTAAAAAAACACTTTTTTTCAAAATTGTTGGACATTTTCATTTATATAGCAAAAAAAATAAAAATCCCAGCTGTGAATAAATACCACCAAAATAAAGCTTTATCTGTTTCAAAAAAATGGTAAAAAATTCATATGGGTACAGTATTGCATGACCGCGCAATTGTCATTCAAAGTGTGATAGCGCTGAAAGCTGAAAATTGCCCTGGACAGGAAGGGGGTAAAAGTGTCCGGACTGGAAGTGGTTAATAACATGTAAAACAAATGTTTGCAATAACAACAACAATAATAATAATATTAATAAACAGATTGTTACATGTATAACTAGCTTTTGTAATAATAATAATAATAATAATAATAAATACTACAGTTTGCTAATTGTATAACCAGTTTTTATAATAATAATAATAATAATATTATTATTTTTAAATGTATAACCATCTTTAATAATGATAACAACAACAATATTATTACTAAACAGATTGTTACATGTATAACTAGCTTTTGTAATAATAATAACAATAATAATAATGCAGATTGCTAATTGTATTACCAGTTTTTATAATATTATTTTATTTATAGTATTAGTATTATTAATAATAATAATAGTAATAACAATAATTCTAATTATAATAATTGTTAATGTATAACCATCTTTATTAATAACAACAATAATAATAATATTCTTTTAATGTATAACCAGCCTTTGTAATAATAATAATAAAACAGGCTGTTACATGTATAACCAGATTTTGTAATAATAATAAATAAAAATAATAATAATTAACAGATTGTTGCATGTATAACTAGCTTTGTAATAATAATAATAATAATAATACTACAGTTTGCTAATTGTATAACCAGTTTTTATAATAATAAATAATAATAATAATACAGATTTCTAACTGTATAACCAGTTTTAATAATAATAAATATAATAATAATAATATTTTTAAATGTATAACCAACTTTAACAATAATAATATAATATTAATAAACAGATTGTTGCATGTTTAACTAGCTTTGTAATAACAATAATACAGATTGATAACTGTATAACCAGTATTATTAATAACAATAATATATTTTTTATTGTATAACACGTTTTATGAATAATAATAATAATAATACTGGTTATACAGTTATCAATCTGTATTATTGTTATTACAAAGCTAGTTAAACATGCAACAATCTGTTTATTAATATATTATTATTATTGTTAAAGTTGGTTATACATTTAAAAATATTATTATTATTATATTTATTATTATTAAAAAAACTGGTTATACAGTTAGAAATCTGTATTATTATTATTATTATTATTATTATTATAAAAACTGGTTATACAATTAGCAAACTGTAGTATTATTATTATTATTATTATTACAAAGCTAGTTATACATGCAACAATCTGTTAATTATTATTATTTTTATTATTATTACAAAATCTGGTTATACATGTAACAGCCTGTTTTATTATTATTATTACAAAGGCTGGTTATACATTAAAAGAATATTATTATTATTGTTGTTATTAATAAAGATGGTTATACATTAACAATTATTATAATTAGAATTATTGTTATTACTATTATTATTATTAATAATACTAATACTATAAATAAAATAATATTATAAAAACTGGTTATACAATTAGCAATCTGCATTATTATTATTATTATTATTATTCATAAAACTGGTTATACAATACAAAAATATATTATTGTTATTAATAATACTGGTTATACAGTTATTAATCTGTATTATTGTTATTACAAAGCTAGTTAAACATGCAACAATCTGTTTATTAATATTATTATTATTGTTAAAGTTGGTTATACATTTAAAAATATTATTATTATTATTTTTATTAAAACTGGTTATACAGTTAGCTTTGTAATAATAATAATAATAATAATAATAATAACACAGGCTATTACAAGTGTAACCGTCTTTAGTAATAATAATAATACAGATTGTTACATGTATAACTATGATATATAATAATTATGTAATAAATAATAATGCCAACATTCCATTGCTATCCATTTTGCCACGTGCAGCAGGTGCCTGCAGTCCCCCTCTCCTTCCAGCAGATGGCGCTGCCCCGTTACATTCCAGAGCCCGTGGGCGGAGCCTTTTCCCACGTGTTGGGCATTTAATTTAAAGGGACAACAACTCCAGAGAGCCTAAGGAAAGTGACAGCCTTGGGGATCGCAGGAGGGAGAGGACTTTGAAGCATCTGAAGGGAGGGAGAGAGGCAGAGGACCGCAGCATCACCTGGGCACCTGCACTGACCTTCTGGATCAGGAAGGGGAGGCAGCAGGACCACACTGGCAGTTCTGGCCACATGTTTGATTTTGTTTGCAAGAAGCTGCAGCAGTCATTAGACACAAGGTTGTCTGGGATACTCAGCAATCTCTGAGTGATGGCAGAAGAAGCAAATTGCATGCAGCTGTCCCAGCAGGGATGAGAGCAGCTCTGTGTGCCAAGCGGACATAGTTTCCCTCTTTGTGTAGTCTGGTGCATGGGGTGGGGTGAGATAAAAGCCAGAGGGATGTGGAGGTGCAGGATATAATTAAACACTGAGGAGGTTAGAGGAGACAGCCAAGCCCTTAATGTTATGCCAAGGAGGTGAATACCTGCTGCTGCTGTATGATGTGTCAGTGACAACCAGAGTGTAGAGGGTTGTCAGAGATCCCTTAGGCTCAGCCACTGTCTGGGGTGACTTGGGAGGGTGCAGAACATGCAGGACTGAAGATCTCCTCTCATCATCCATTATCTGATCTTCCCCATCACCTGGGACTGAGATTCTGACATGCAGAAGATCACTCTTCCTGTCCTCTTGGAGTGGATGGTCCTCCTATGGATGGTCCTCCTTGTGCACACAGACTCAGGTAAGACCTCCAGCCTCTCCCTCTCACCTGTCCCTCTCAGTTAGGGATCTTCTTCAGGTAACTAGCGGTCCATTGAGCAATGAGAAATCTCTGAGTCTCAGATGAGCCATCACTGACACCAATGGTCATTTTAACCATCTGTAAGGAGGACATTCTTCCCACTGACCACCAATGTAAGGAGGACATTCTTCCCACTGACCACCAATGTAAGGGGGGCACTCTTCCCACTGACCACCAATGTAAGGGGGGCACTCTTCCCACTGACCACCAATGTAAGGGGGGCACTCTTCCCACTGACCACCAATGTAAGGGGGGGCACTCTTCCCACTGACCACCAATGTAAGGGGGCACACTTACCACTGACCACCAATGTAAGGGGGGCACTCTTCCCACTGACCACCAATGTAAGGGGGGCACTCTTCCCACTGACCACCAATGTAAGGGGGGCACTCTTCCCACTGACCACCAATGTAAGGGGGGCACACTTACCACTGACCACCAATGTAAGGAGGACATTCTTCCCACTGACCACCAATGTAAGGGGGGCACTCTTCCCACTGACCACCAATGTAAGGGGGGCACTCTTCCCACTGACCACCAATGTAAGGGGGCACTCTTCCCACTGACCACCAATGTAAGGAGTGCACTCTTCCCACTGACCACCAATGTAAGGAGGGCACTCTTACCACTGACCACCAATGTAAGGGGTGCACTCTTACCACTGACCACCGATGTAAGGGGGCACTCTTCCCACTGACCACCAATGTAAGAGGGGCACTCTTCCCACTGACCACCAATGTAAGGGGTGAACTCTTACCACTGATCACCAATGTAAGCAGGAATTTCTCCACTGACTACCAATGTAAGGAGATAATCATACAATGTAAGGGGGACTTCTTCACTGACCACCAATGTAAGGGGGCACAACTTCACTGACCAACAAAGTAAGGAAGACATTTTTCCCACTGACCACCAATGTAAGTGGTACTTCTCTGACCACACAAAGAAGGAGGCATTCTTCCCACTAACCACCAACACAAGGAGTACATCTCCTCTAGCCACCACTCTAAGGAGGGCATGCTTTCCACTGACCACCAATGTAGAGGGAACAGTATTCCCACTGACCACAAATGTAAGCAGGCATTTCTTCAATGATCACCAATGTATAGGGGACATTTTTCCCACTGACCATCAATGTAAGGGGGCACTACTTCCCTGACCACCAATGTAAGGGGGGCACTTCTTCCCTGACCACCAATGTAAGGGGGGCACTTCTTCCCTGACCACCAGTGTAAGGAGGACATTCTTCCCACTGACCATCAATATAAGGGGGCACTACTTCCCTGACCACCAATGTAAGGGGGCACTTCTTTGCTGACTACCAATATAAGAGGGACTTCTTCATTGACCACCAATGTATGGGGACACATCTCCTTTAACCACCACAGTAAAGGGGGCATTCTTCCTATTGACCACCAGTGTATAGGGAACATTCTTCCTACTAGCCACCAATGCAAGGAGTACATCTCCTCTGACCACCACTGTGAGGAGGACAATCTTTCCTCTGACCACCAATGTAAGGATGGGCATTCTTTCCACTGACCACCAATGTAAGGGGGCTCTTCTCCTCTGACCACCACAGTAAGGGCATTCCTCCCATTGACCACCAGTGTATAGGGAACATTCTTCCTACTAGCCACCAATGCAAGGAGTACATCTCCTCTGACCACCACTGTAAGGGGGGAATTCTTTCCAATGACCACCAATGTATAGGGAACATTCTTCCCACTGGTCACTATTGTAAGGAGGGACATTTTTTTTCCACCGACCACCAATGCAAGGGGGCACTTCTCCTCTGACCACCACAGTAAGGGGGGCATTCCTCCCATTGACCACCAGAACATTCTTTCCACTGGCCACTATTGTAATGGGGACATTCTTCCCACTGGCCACTGTTGTAATGGGGACATTCTTTCCACTGACCACCAATGTAAGGGGCACTTCTCTACAAACCACCAATGTTAGGAGCATCCTTCCCATTCTGGCCACTATTTAATGGGGACATTCTTTCCACTGACCACCAATGTATAGAGAACATTATTCCCACTGGTCACTATTTTAAGGAGGGATATTCTTTCCACCTACCACCAATGTACGGGGGCACTTCTCCTCTGACCACCACAGTAAGGGGGGCATTCCTCCCATTGACCACCAGTGTATGGAGAACATTCTTCCCACTGGCCACTATTGTAATGGGAACATTCTTTCCACTGACCACCAATGTAAGGGGCACTTCTCTACAAACCACCAATGTTAGGAGCATTCTTCCCTTTGACCACCAGTGTAAGGGGTCACTTCTCAAATGACCACCAAAACAGGAGCATTCTTCCCATTGACCACCAATATAGCAGCCTTGGGTGTCAGTTATCCTAAGCATGCCATGTTTCTTATTCTTCTATATGTTCTTAGAGCTGGTACTTCGGCCTCTTTCACGTGGACAGTCAGTTTCTTATAGCCTGGCCCGATTGGAAGCTCCATGTAAGCCTGTTGGCAGGCAGATGTAAATGGATGTGCGCACCTTGCGAGCAACGTACTTGGCTTGCAGTCGTGGCTCTGTCCATAGATCCAACATGGGTCCAGGAGAACTCCGGTGTGAATGGACACAGATGTGACAAGAGTGACATCCGTTCTGTTCTACTCTGATTCAGCAATCTGTTTATGGATCCCCTGCCGATCGGACTGGATGGCACCTGTGTGAAAGGGGCCTTACAGATAATGTCCCAGGAGCAGGGGCGGACTGACCATTTGAAAACTCGGGCACTGCCTGAGGGCCCGGGGTCAGTATGAGGCCCCATGAGATGCCCCTGGTACCTTTTTCATAGGCTTTTTTAAGTTTGTGCAAGGACACAGGGGCCCCATGATCCCCTATTGCCCGGGGGCCCCATGAGTTGTCAGTCTGCTCCTGCCCAGGAGGTGTAAATATAATTATTATTGGAAGGGGTCCCCTGAAGGCATGTGCACACCTGCGGCAGCCCGCCCTTGGCTGTAGATCATTGGCTGCCAGGCATTCAGGAGAAGCTATAATTGTGAGCCAAGCACATGGCTCATGGTTGTGGCTTGGTCCCATTCACTTGAATTGGTAGTATTTGTGGTATAATTTTTGCATGTATGAGATTACAAGCACAGCTAAGACACTAATTTTTACCCTCCACCCCTGTGAACAAGGCCTGACACTTAAAAGTGATTTTTAAGGGTCCCTCCGTGTTATAAAGATTGAGAAAGGCTGTCCTAACCTATCCGTCTACAAAGGAGGCGGGTGAGGTGCAGGCAGGGGCGGACTGACTATTTAGGCACTCGGGCACTGCCCGAGGGCCCGGGGTCAGTAGGGGGCCCCATGAGATGCCCCTAGTACCTTTCATAGGCTTTTTGGGTGTGGTTTGAGTGTGGTCGAGGACACAGGGGCCCCATGATTTCCCAGGGGCCCCATGAATTGTCATTCCGCCCCTGGGTGCAGGATTTGGGGTTGTTCATCATCCCCCCTTCATTACCTAGTGAGTCATTGACCTGGGACAGGTGCAGTTCAGAAGTGGAAACTTTTAAGACTTCACTGACTACATGCTTGTTTCAAGTTGTGATAGATAGATAGATAGATAATAGATAGATAGATAATAGATAGATAGATAGATAATAGATAGATAGATAATAGATAGATAGATAATAGATAGATAATAGATAGATAGATAGATAATAGATAGATAGATAGATAGATAGATAATAGATAGATAGATAGATAGATAGATAGATAGATAGATAGATAGATAGATAGATAATAGATAGATAGATAATAGATAGATAGATAGATAGATAGATAGATAGATAGATAGATAATAGATAGATAGATAGACAATTTTACCAAATGTATTGGCCCCGCCCTCCAAATAATTGGATTCAGGTGTTCCAATCCCCTCCATGGACACAGGTGTATACAATCAAGCCCCTAGGCATGCAGACTGCTTCTACAAACATTGGTGAAAGAATGGATCGCTCTCAGGAGCTCAGTGACTCCAAGCGTGGTCCCGTGATAGGTGGTCACCTGTGCAATAAGTCCATCCGTGACATTTCCTGGCTACTAAATATTCTACGCTCAACTGTTAGTGGGATTATAACAAAGTGGAAGCAACTGGGAACAGCCACTCAGCCACCAAGTGGTAGGCCACGTCACATGACAGGGCGGGGTCAGCGCATGCTGAAGTGCACAGTGCGCAGAAGTCACCAACTGTCTGCAGAGTCAATAGCTAAAGACCTCCAAACTTGGTGTGGCCTTCAGATGAGCCCAACAACAGTGCGTAGAGAGCTTCATGGAATGGGTTTCCATGGCCGAGCAGCTGCATCCAAGCCTTCCATCACCAAGTGCAATGCAAAGCGTCGGATGCCGTGGTGTAAAGCACGCCGCCACTGGACTCTAGAGCAGGGGATACGTGTTCTCTGGAGTGACCAATCACACTTCCCTGTCTGGCAATCCGATGGACGTGCCTGGATTTGGCAGTTGGTAGGAGAACAGTACTTGCCTGACTGTATTGTGCCAAGTGTAAAGTTTGGTGGAGGGGGGATTATGGTGTGGAGTTGTTTTTTTCAGGGGTTGGGCTTGGCCCCCTAGTTCCATTGAAGGGAACTCTTAAGGCGTCAGCATACCAAGACATTTTGGACAATTTCATGCTCCCAACTTTGTGGGAAGAGTTTGGGGATGGCCTCCAACATGACTGCGCACCAGTGCACAAAGCAAGGTCCATAAAGACATGGAGGAGCCAGTTTGGGGTGGAGGAACTTGACTGTCCTGCACAGAGTCCTGACCTCAACCCCATAGAACACCTTTGGGATGAATTAGAGAAGAGACTGCGAGCCAGGCCCCCTCCCCCGACATCAGTGCCTGACCTGACAAATGTGCTTCTGGAAGAATGGTCCAACCTTCCCATAGACACCCTCCTAAACCTTGTGGACGGCCTTCCCAGAAGAGCTGAAGCTGTTATAGCTGCAAAGGGCGGAGCCAACTCAATATTGAACCCTACGGACTAAGACTGGGGGGCCATTAAAGGTCATGTGCGTGGAAAGGCTGGCGACCCGATACTTGGAGCAATATAGTGTATATAGATAATGTAGATAGGAAGAAAGAAATAAAAGAAAAGGAAATAAAGAAAGATAGATAGATAGATAGATAGATAGATAGATAATAGATAGATAGATAATGATAGATAGATAGATAGATAGATAGATAGATAGATAGATAGATAGATAGATAATAGATAGATAGATAGATAATAGATAGATAGATGATAGATAGATAATAGATGATAGATAGATAGATAGATAGATAGATAGATAGATAGATAGATAAATAGATAGATAGATAGATAATAGATGATAGATAGATGATAGATAGATAATAGATGATAGATAGATGATAGATAGATAGATAGATAATAGATGATAGATAGATAGATAGATAGATAGATAAATAGATAGATAGATAGATAATAGATGATAGATAGATGATAGATAGATAATAGATGATAGATAGATGATAGATAGATAGATAGATAGATAATAGATAGATAATAGATAGATAGATAGATAGATAATAGATAGATAGATAATAGATAGATAATAGATAGATAGATAATAGATTGATAGATAGATAGATAGATAGATAGATAGATAGATAGATAATAGATAGATATGTTTCTGCGCCTCCTCTCCAGTCTGTGTGATGGACTCCTGTGCTAGTATTGATCCATATTGATCCCTCCATCCCTGACATCATACACTGACAGGAAATTTTAGATTTAATTATTGATGTTCTCCTCTGCATGTAGCTTCCAGGAATCCCTCCCTATACCACTAATAGCGCCGCTCAGGTGGTGTGGTAAATCCAGTGTCTCAGCAAGGTACAGGTGCAGGCTGTCTAATGTGTAATCCAGAAAGGGGGGATGACAGACGCCGCACACCACTAACTCAACAGGTGAAGGAATCTCTATGATTAAGCCCCCCGGATGGGCGGGGTGAAATACGTCAGAGGCGGGGCTCAGGAGGCCGTTCATATGTCTCTTCACCCGTTGAGTTGGTGGTGTGTGGCGTCTCTTTTCCCCTCAGACTTCTCTAGAATCTCTGACACCCAATCAGTGCTGTGGGCTGGCTGAGCACATAGGTATGGGCAGTATCGGGATGTATTGGGATACAGCCCTTCCTCTGTATAATGTAGGGCTGGAATTCATCTGTTTTTTTTATAATTTCTGTCATTTATGGATTTAGTCTATGAATAGAAATGAGTTGAGGAGTTTACAAAAGTGTAAATATGTAATATTCCACCTAAAGATAACCTCCATACATAAAAGAGTTGCCTGTAAATTTGACCTCTGGATTCCCCTTTAGTCTTGCACAGGTGTACCGGTTCCTCCCCTCCAGTCTTGCTCCGGTGTACCGGCTCCTCCCCTCCAGTCTTGCACAGGTGTACCGGCTCCTCCCCTCCAGTCTTGCACAGGCGTACCGGCTCCTCCCCTTCAGTCTTGCACAGGTGTATCGGCTCCTCCCCTTTAGTCTTGCACAGGCGTACCGGCTCCTCCTCTTCAGTCTTGCACAGGTGTACCTGCTCCTCCTCTTCAGTCTTTCACAGGTGTACCGGCTCCTCCCCTCTAGTCTTGCACAGGTGTACTGGCTCCTCCCCTTCAGTTTTGCACAGGTGTACCGGCTCCTCCCCTGGACTGAAATGGCTTACTCTGATTTCACTGCACACTGTGAGCTTCTCACAATGTGCATTAGAAGCTGCAGCAAGTCAGATAAGAGCTCTGCCTTATTTCCTGGCTGGAAGACGCCCAGCATCATCTAGCCATTTTTCAGCAGCACACTGTGAGGTATGTTCTTTGACTCTCTTTGCATTGTGCTGCAACGTATTTCAATCACAAAATGTGCATGCACTGGGACAATGAATGGCAGCCCAATGCGTCTTACCAGCAGACTTGCATTGCATCTCATTGCATGCACACTACAACACTCATTAATGTTCATTGCACTGCACTGCAACTCATGTCTATCACAAGGTACGTTGGGGTGCTCTTCTGTTACATGCATTGGCACAATGGCACCCCAATGTACCTTGCCAGCAGACTTGTGTTGAAGCCAGTGGTGTACTTTGGTTTTGTGCTGCCCTAGGCAAGAATAAAATTAGGTGCCCCCTTCCATCTCAATTTGTCCTACCTTTTCCTGTTTAAGATCCACCCCATCAGGATAGGACAGGAGGGGGGCAGCAGGACAGGAGGGGGGCAGCAGGACAGGAGGGGGCGCAGCAGGACAGGAGAGGGGGCAGCGAGACAGTTGAGGGGCAGTGGGACAGGTGAGGGGTAGCAGGACAGGAGCGGGTAGCGGGACAGTAGAGGGGGCATCGAGACGGGGAGGGGCAGCGGGACAGTAGAGGGGGCAGCAGGACAGTAGAGGGGGCAGCGAGACAGGGGAGGGGCAGCGGGACAGGGGAGGGGCAGCGGGACAGGGGAGGGGGCAGCAGGACAGGAGGGGGTAGTGGGACAGGAGAGGGGGCAGCAGGACAGGAGAGGGGGCAGCGAGACAGTTGAGGGGCAGTGGGACAGGTGAGGGGTAGCAGGACAGGAGCGGGTAGCGGGACAGGTGAGGGGGCAGCAGGACAGTAGAGGGGCAGCGGGACAGGGGAGGGGCAGCGGGACAGGGGAGGGGCAGCGGGAGAGGGGAGGGGGCAGCAGGACAGGACAGGAGAGGGGGTAGCAGGACAGGAGAGGGCGCAGCAGGACAGGAGAGGGGGCAGCAGGACAGGAGAGGGGTAGCATTACAGGAGAGGGAGCAGCAGGACAGGAGAGGGTAGCGGAACAGGAGAGGGGGCAGCAGGACAGGATGGGCAGCGGGACAGGAGAGGGGGCAGCGAGACAGGTGAGGCTTAGCAGGACAGGAGGGGGTAGCGGAACAGGAGAGGGAGCAGCAGGATGGGAGGGTCAGAGAGACAGGTGAGGGGTAGCAGGACAGGAGGGGTAGTGGGACATGAGAGGGGGCAGTGGGACGGGAGGGGCACTGAGACAGGTGAGGGGCAGCGGGGCAGGTGAAGGGTAGCAGGACAGAAGGGGGTAGCGGGACAGGAGGGGGGGGAGGGACTAGGACAGGAGGGGGAGCAGCAGGACAGCGAGATGGGAGGGTCAGAAAGATAGGTGGGGGGCAGCGGGACAGGAGAGGCGCAGCAGGACAGGAAGGTGGGCAACGGGATGGGAGGGTCAGAGAGACAGGTGAGGGCAGTGGGACATGTGAGGGATAGCAGGACAGGAGAGGGGGCAGCGGGACGGGAGGGGCAGTGAGATAGGTGGGGGGCAGCGGGACAGGTAGGGGGTAGCAGGATAGGAGGGGGACAGTGGGACAGAAGGAAGCAGCACAACACCATTTTTGCCAGCACATCGCAATGTATTTTAGTGCTTTGTCAGTCACAAGATGCATTGGGGTGCCCTTCCCTTACATTGATGCTTTGGAATGGCACCTCAGCACACCTTGCCAATGGACGTTTCCTGCAGTGCACCTCAACAATGTACTAATGTGCATGCACCATTTTTTGCCAGCACACTGCCATGCATGTTAGTTCACTGCCACGCATGTCCATTACAAGGTGCAATGGGGAGCTCTTCTGAAAGAATGGCACCAACACATTGACGTTACTGCAATGCCATGATGGTAAGGGGCCCTTACCCTGGCTACTGAGAGAGGCACACAGCACAGAGTCATGTGATACTAACTATTAGTCTCCAAACTTTCTGAACAAAGGACAAGTTTACTGTTTTTCAGACTTTAGGGGGGCTGGACTGTGGCCAATGGAAGTAAGATATCCCAGCACCAGTGGGAGGAATAGGGCCCCTTCATTGGTGTCAGTGGGGGGAATAGTGCCATATTGTTGGTGTCAATGGAAGGAATAGTGCCTCATCATTGGTGTCAGTGGAAGGAATAGTTCCCCATTGTTGGTGTCAGTGGGAGGAATAGTGCCCCATTATTGGTGTCAGTGGAAGGAATAGTTCCCCATTGTTGGTGTCAGTGGGAGGAATAGTGCTCCATAGTTGGTGTCATTGGGACTAATAGTTCCCCATTGTTGGTGTCAGTAGAAGCAATATTTCCCCATTGTCAGTGGGAGGAATAGTGCCCCATTGTTGGTGTCAGTGGAATCAATAGTATCCTATTGTTGGAGTCAATGGAATCAATAGTGCCCCGTTGTTAGTGTCAGTGGAAGGAACAGTGCCCCATTGTTGGTGTCATTGGGAGGATTAGTGCCCAATTGTTGGTGTCAGTTGGAGGAATAGAGCCCCATCATTTGTATTAGTGAAAAAAATAGTGGAATTGGTGGGGGAAATAGTGCCCCATCCTCGGTGGCAATGGAAGAAATAATGTCCCAAGGGCCAGATAAAAGCAAACAAAGGGCAGTATCTGGCCCCTGGGCTGCAGTTTGGAGACCTCTGCTTTACAGGGTAGTTAGCATAAGGCAGGCATCAGTAAATGACAGACCATGGTCCGGATCCAGACCGGGCCACTGTCCCATCTTAACCAGCGGTCGTGCCATTCAGGAGCCACTTCTTCAACCCTGGCTTCCTCTGCTGCCATTCTCAAGGCAGAGCGGAGAGCGGGAGGCAAGATAGTAAAGCACGGAGGGCGGGAGGCACAGCCACACTGAATGGAGCAGAGTTTCTTGGGTTAATGTTCCAGATTAACTAGCAGGCGAATAGTTGCTAGGACACCGGGCGGTCCTAGCAACCAATCACTAGCTAATTAATATGAAAAGTTAACTCCTGCTCTCACCCTCCATCCAGTGCTGCTGTGCTTGCCGCTCTCCCATCTGTGTAAGGTAGGAGGTAACTCATGCAGCTCGCTGGCAAGAGCACATAGCTGTGAAGGTGGAGGAGGACAGGGGGTGACATGAATGGGGCAGTGCTGTGTGGGGGGTGATTTGAAGGGGGGGCAGATTTGAAGGGAAGGACAGAGCACAAGAGCACAATATTGTTGAGGGGAGAGTGATGTGAAGAAGGAGCAGTGCTGTGGGGGAGAGGGGAGATGTGAAGGGGGCAAGTGCTATGGGGGGTAGGTGTAAGGGGGAGCAATACTGTGGGGATGTGAAGGGGGGCAAATGCTGGTGGGGAGGGGAGATGTGATGTGAAGGGAGGCAATACTGGGGGTGTGGCATAAAGGGGGGCAAGTGCCGTGGGGGGGAGGGAAGATATAGAGGGGAGCAGTGCTGTGGGGGGAGATCTTAAAGGGGGTAGTGACGTGTGGGGGAGATGTGATGTAAAGGGGGTATAGTGCTGTGGGGGAGGATCTTAAGAGGGCATTGCCATAGGGGTGAAATGTGATTTAAAGGAGGGATAGTGCTGTGGGGGAGATGTGATGTAAAGGGAGGGGCAGTGCTGTTGGAGGGGGGGGGGGGGGGTTTATGTGAAAGGGGAGCAGTGCTGTGTGGGATGATTTGAAGGGGGGCAGTGCTGTGGGGGGGGGGGGGCAGTACTGTGGGGGGAGAAGTGATGAAAAGGGGGGGCAGTGCTGTGGGGGGAGAAGTGATGAAAAGGGTGGCAGCGCTGTGGGGGGGGAGGGTGAAATGAAGGGAGGGCAGTGCTATGGGGGGTGATGTAATGGGGGGCAGTGCTGGGGTGCGGATGATGTGAAGCGGACAGTGGACACTAATGTGAATGGGAAAATGAGATGAAGTGGAGGACTGAGGATACTGATGTAAGAATGGGATTGTGGTTTAAAATGATGGGGTTGCGATGGGAAGGATCTGAGATTTGTGATGTGGACCTCTACTGGAAGAACATTTTACTGATCAGACCGACCTCCATGAATTTTATTTTAATACCCCTGGTATAGGGCTTAGAATGGGGGTGGGAGCTGGTTTATTCTTAGGATTTGACTGGACTTCCACTTTAAAAAATATGACTATGAAACCATACAAACAATACCTATAAGCTTCCTATTTTATATTTTTTTATATTTTTCTTTTTAATATTGAAACTTTACAGCAATATAATATTACAATCATAATATATGGTTATTTTACAGCAGTATTTTTTTTTTTAACCGTTTATTCCTTTATTCTGTTCTATAATATGCATTGTGCAGATTATATTTGACATGACTTTTAAATATTGTCCTGCTTGTGTTGTAGCCCTGATGAAGGGGGAATGGGAAAAGCCCTGAAATAAATCGGCTCTCTTTCCGGTGGTTATTTGATAAAACATTGCTTTGGACTCTGATGGTTGACGTGTGGCAGTCTCTGTTTCTTGTATAGATGGACATTCTTCAAGAATACCTTTTCTTTGGGGCTGTTTTTGGTATATATGAGCAGCCTCACCAAAGCAAGTGTCAGCTTGAGTAATGAGACCAGGTATTCTCAACCAGGGTTCCATGGAATCCTAAGGTTCCTCCAGAGGTTACTAGGAGTTCCTTGAGCAATGAGCAATTTCAGCCTCTCAGATAAGTTCCTGCTGACACCAATGATCGTTTTAGCTACCTGTAAGGGGAGAATTCTTCCCAATGACCACAATTGTAGGGAACATTCTTCCCACTGACCATCACACTAATGTATCATGAGTTGTAGATATAATAATTTTTAGCAGGGGGGTTCCCTGAGACAGGAAAAATATTTCAAGGGTTCCTCTGTGTTGAAAAGGCTGAGAAAGCCTGGATGAAAAGGTTTTTTATAACACTGGATCTAAATGGAGGAGCTATCACCTCTGTTTGTATGTACTCCAGTTGAATAAGAAGACCAGATACCCACAAACATTCAAGCCAGTCTTGGCAAGAACCTACCATATGTTGACTCATTCTTCTTATTCATGAATGGTGGATTAGTCACAAGCATTTTGTAGAAGCATGAAGATGGTGTGTTTCCTGACCCCATCTGTTTGGACTCCATATAACATTTTATTTGCTCATTTTGTTAATTTTTGTAAGGGCTAAGAAAGGTTTTGATGGATAGCACATGCTTTTAGCTTTTTATCAGTCTTAAACCAAGGGTTCTCGATCGTTTTTTGGAACCAGGGCCCAGTACATTCTTCCAAAACATTCCAAGCCCCAACAGTAAGTAAATAAAATTTATACTCACACAATAAAATATGGGAATGCAAAACATTGAAATGCTGGAAAAATCTGGATGGGGCTGGATGTCACTGTGGAGGGGATGGGGGTTGTGGAGAGGTTAGGAGACTCAGCAGCAGACTTGGTATCCCTAGGGGATGGGGTTTCTGGAGGATGTTTGAGGATACTGTTGGAGGTTAGGGAGCTATGGAGGGCTAGAGGCTTTGCGGCAGGCTGAGGGCACTACAGGTAGTCTCTGGGTTACGAACATGATAGGGTCTGTAGGTTTGCTCTTAAGTTGAATTTGTATGTAAATTGAGACAGGTAAATCTTTTAAGGGTAAATGCCAGCCAAAAAAAATATATGTTTATGTTTTTTGGATAGCATAGGGAAGGGATAACACCCCTGTAATGTTTATTTTGCTGTCTGTGCTTCTGTTCAGAAGATTTCACCTCACTTCCTGACCCTGTGACAATTGGATTTTGAAAATTTTGGGTTCTCGTGGAAACAAGGATTGGTAATAAACCTTCAGTAGATACACCTTTTTCCCATGATAACTCTTACAGGAGTGAATTTCCCTTCCAAGGGGTAGATTCCCTCTCACTTGTTTCTCCCTCCGTTAGTAAGTAGGAGTCATTCACAACTTGGATGTTCGTAACTTGGAGACTACCTGAATGCAAGACTGGGTGGCACTGTGGGAATTTGGGGGCATTGTGGAGGCTGAGGGCTCTCATGAGTCCTGGAAGCACTATGGGCCATTATGGGAGGTTGGAGGGCACTATGGGAGCGGGGGGGGGGGGGGGGGGGGGGGGGACACTGGGGAAAGTTAAGAGATCTGTAGCTGGCTGGAGGCCTGGCAGAAGGGAAGTCATGAGCCGGTGGTTGATACCACAGTCTTAAAACTATGGTAGGTATTCTAGAGCCCTAGGCTTCCTCCAGAGATTATTAGGGGTTCTTTGGACCATGGCTGATTGACCTCTCATTTGATGGAGGAGCCATTTCCCCACAGGCATAAAAGCACACTCCCACACCATCCCACTCAGGCATCAATAGCGAGGCTCTTTCTTTCCAGACATCATACGTCAGTATCAGAGGTTGGTCATCAGCTTTGAGGAAAGGGATTCGTCCCCGAAACGCGTCAGCCATTTGACCGCACTGACAGTGAGAACATCATCTTGCCCGTCGTTGTGGCCATTGTCATTTTTCTATGCTTTTTAGATACATGCTTCGTCTGTGAGTATGTTTTTATTATTTCATTCCTACAATAAACCTTGGATAATGCACTAGGTGTGTGCGCCACCTGTTTTCTCTCTATCCCATTTGATGGAGCCTTCAGGACCAATGCTACTTGGCAGAACCAATATCATGACACCAATGATATTTTTTTCTCTCATTAAGGGCGACCACTACTCTAAGGATTGTATTGTTCTCATTGACTATCAATTGACCCCTGGTGGATTGGTTTAAGCAGTGGCTCCCTGAGATCTGAAAATTATTTTGAGGGGTTCCTCTGAAGTAAAAAGTTTGAGAAAGGCTGAGTTATAGTGATAGGAAGAATATTCTATATAGAATACGCTATTTTCCACTTCTTACAATCCTTCCACAGTAAGAGAAAGTGCAATAGGTTCTTATCTGTATATTCGCCAAGTACTTAGGGTCATCTGAAGAGTTCTGAATGTTCTGAGAGCATTATCTGGGAAACACCAGAGGTACAAAACTTTGGTAGAACATGGATTTCAATAAAATTTGGATTTGGGACTGTGTGAGAAGTCAGCCCAGAGTGTTGCAGTCCTGCCCAGCCCTGAGAACATCTTATCCCACATCATGAAACTCCTATCTTCTGATTCTATCAATAACAGAATATCGGAATTTTTGGACTTCTCTCAGGCTCACAGATGTTTGGTGACGTATTGAAGCCTAGGACTGACCTTTCCTTATAATGGACTATGTTGGAAAGCTGAATTGATTTTGTGTTTTTTTTTTAACGAAAACCAACTGCCAGCCATAAAACGGTGGACTATAGCGTGTTTTTCAGTCTGTTTGTAGGCTGAACCAAAAGACTTTGTATCACCTACGTATTGTTGGAAAAGCTATTCTATGACATAATGCAGTCATATTGTGCACTATATCGATCTCAAAACAATGCTAGGGCAAGAAGTGATGGGAGTTCTCTCCAATGGAGAAGCAGACAAAAAACATACTTTGATCAGAGTAGGGAAGGGTTGGAGCACTTTCTATGCCTTCTCGTTCTGGCAACAACCAAACCTTCCATTTATTGTATGAAATAAGGACAGGAAGTGAGAAAAATCTCCCCAAATTGGGCTAAAGTTGGTTTTAAATAAAGCTTGTATTTACAAGAGAGGCTCCCATCAGTTCCAGTGAGGGTCCTTGTTGGATGTTACCAGCGTTTATGAGCGTCCATCGCTGTGTGGATCTAATTGGAAACAGCAGTAGGACGCTGGAAGATCTTCACAAGATATTTGTTGCAATTGTGCCATTTGACATCATAGTGATTAATGTAGCCAGCTCTTGCTTGGCTGTTGAGGCTTTCTAAGTGCTCGGTTTGAATTTCCATGTACACCTAGCAGAAACGAGCGTGGATACCAGAGATTTGCAACGTAAGGCTCAAGTATGAGGGAGGGTATGCAGTGAAATTTTCAGCAGGACCCAGAAGATTGTCACCTTGCCTGTGTTCATTTTAGGATTGTGCTACCAGAGAATCCTCCAAGTGGGGCCCCTGCTCCCTACTGCTGTATTTTGTAATTGACAGCTCACTAGGCTGTGAAGGTTCAGGACCTTGGGCTGATCTGAGGTGTGAAGGTGCAGGAATTGAAGTGATCTGAGCTGTGAAGGTGCAGGAAATGGGGTGATCTGAGAAGTGAAGGTGCAGGAATTTTAGCTGATCTGAGGTGTGAAGGTGCAGGAATTGGAGTGATCTGAGGTGCAAAGTTGCAGAAATCCTCCCATGGAGTCCCTGCTCCCTACTGCCATATTCTGTCATTGACAGCTCACTAGGTTGTGAAGGTTTAGGAGTAGGTATGATCTGAGGAGTAGAGGTGCAGGAATTGGTATGAGGTATGAAGGTTCAAAAATTGGGGGTGATCTGAGGTGTGAACGTGCAGACATTTGGGTGATCTGAGGTGAAAACGTGCAGGGATTGGGGTGAACTGAGGGGTGAAGATGTAGGAATTGGGGTGATCTAAGGGGTGAAGACTCAGAAGCTGGGGCTGATCTCAGGTGTGAAGGTGGAAGAATTGGGGTGATCTGAGGGGTGAAGGTGCAGGAATTAGGGGTGAACTCAGGTGTAAAGCTGCAGGAATTGGGACTGACCTGAGGTGTGAAGGTGGAGGAACTGGGTTGATCTCATGTATGAAGGTGCAAGAATTGGGGAGATCTGAGGTGTGAAGGTGCAGGAATTGGGGTGATCTGAGGTGTGAAGACTCAGAAACTGGAGCTGATCTCAGGTGTGAAGGTACAAGAATTGGGGTGATCTGACGGATTGAGGTGCAGGAATTGGGGTGATATGAGGGGTGATGGGGGTGAAGGTGCAGGAATTGGGGTGATCTGAGGTGTGAACACTCAGAAACTGGGGCTGATCTCAGGTGTGAAGGTACAAGAATTGGGGTGATCTGACGGGTTGAGGTGCAGGAATTGGAGTGATATGAGGGGTGATGGGGGTGAAGGTGCAGGAATTGGGGTGATCTGAGGTGTAAGGATTCAGAAATTTGAACTGATCTCAGATGTGAAGATGCAGGAATTGGGGTGATTTGAAGTCTGATGGTACAAGAATTGGGGGTGATCTGAGGTGTGAAGGTGCAGGAATTGGGGTGAACTGAGGTGTGAAGGTGGAGGAACTGGTTTGATCTTGTGTATGAAGGAGCAAAACCTGGGGGTGATCTGAGATGTGAAGGTGCAGGAATTGGGGTAACCTGAGGTGTGAAGGTGGAGGAACTGGGTTGATCTCATGTATGAAGGTGTAGGAATTGCGGCGATCTGAGGTGTGAAGATTCAGAAACTGGGGCTGAACTCAGGTGTGAAGGTGCATGAATTGGGGTGATCTGAGTGGTTAAGGTGCAGGAATTTGGGTGATCTGAGGTATAGGGATTCAGAAATTTGGACTGATCTCAGGTTTGAAGGTGCAGGAATTGGGGTGATCTGAGGTATAAGGATTCAGAAATTTGGACTGATCTCAGGTGGAGGAATTGTGGTGATTTGAAGTCTGATGGTACAGGAATCGGGGGTGATCTGAGGTGTGAAGGTATAGGAATTGGGGGTGACCTGAGTAGCGAAAGTGCAGAAATTGGCGGTGATCTGAAATATGAAGATGCAGGAATTGGGGTGATCGGAGATGTACGACACACTAGTTCACTGGCATACCAGTTGTCCAATGCTTGTAAATTGACATTCAGTGTGGGAAAGGCTGATCACCCCGGCGTCGATCATTTTCTGTCATGCATCACAGTACCACTCCTATATGTCACCTCTCGCCATCATGGACGCAGCATGACACCACTGGCTTATGCCTGATGACAGGTCTGCTTATTTCTGCCGTTCGGCCATGATGAGGTTAATGGAGCGGGGCCCTTGCCCTGGCTTATCCCAGGGGTTATTAGACAGGATGCCGGATGATTATTGGAGAATAGTCCCTCTCAGCCACGGCCGTCGGTCAATCAGTGTATGCAACAGCAGCTCCAAAAGAGATAAGACAGCTATGCGGGTCATCAGCATTTTATGAATTATTGAAGTTCGGTGGCGGTATCTAGAATCCGTCTGCCCCCTCCTGTCTGTGTGCCCGGCTTAGCTGGCACCACCACCCACCATGACTCCAGTTGAGAAAGCTGGCGTACTGTGATGGTGGATTTTTTTTTTTTTCCACACGTGGCCACTTTGCATAGATTTTATGCTATTGAGGTCAAGAAAAATATTCCTTCTTATTCCAACTTCTGTAAATAGTAAATACTTTGCAACCGAAAAAAGCATTCAAGCCATCAGAAAATTCTCCTCTTGAACACACAGTCCTCAAAGCTGAAGTTTCATTTGCTTACATTTTGGCTTTGCCTATTACTCTCTCACAGGGGGGACTGACCATTTGGAAACTCGGGCACTGCCCGAGGGCCCAGGGTCAGTTGGGGGCCCCATGAGATGCCCCTGGTACCTTTTTCATAGGCTTTTTTGAGTTTCGACAAGGACACAGGGGCCCCATGAGTTGTCAGTCTGCCCCTGCTCCCTCCCCCCCCCCCCTCCTTAACACATTAATGACATTTTTTTTATCAATCCTTTCCATTTTTCTTGAACCTGAAAGATTTTGTCTTGTCACAGTCCTAGCTCCAATTAATACAGTCGTTTCCAGGTTCCGTGGAGACTCATCAGGTATGAGATTGTCATATTGAAATTGTGCCAGGCTGGACCATTTGTAAGCATGCAATACGGATCATATATGGAGCTCAAATGTAATATCTCGCTTTCTTTTTTTTTTTTTTTTTAGCCAGTAAGTGCTGATTTAGGCTCCTTTATAACATACATATTTGTAGAAAAAGGAGAAAAGAAAATACTTTGTTTACAGGCTCCATAGCTCAAGCTGCAGTTTCTACAGAAACATTAGTGATTCATCCCTTTTCCAGCGACTTAGGGCTCATGTACACGGGGCGTTTGAAAAACTTTCCTGACCGCTGGAAACTGACTGCTAGAAAACGTAGGTTAAAAATGGCAGTTTATGCGCGTTTAGAAGCGTTTTTAAAGGATAACCTCAGGAGACCCTCCCAAATGCCCAGAATGCATTGAAAAATAGTAAATAATTAACTATTTCAGACATTTTGTGAGAAATAGAGAGAGTAGAAGCAGAGAGTGCAGTATGTGTGGAGATGACCGGTCTTTTCTGGTTGTATTCACTATGGATCCCATCATGAGCATAATGCGGCACATTCTGACATTTTTTCCTTCACGCAAACCTGGAACTGACTGCGCTGATGTACCGGGTCCAATTGAATCCATGGAAAACGCTTTGCATGCATTTCTGATGAAAAAAAAAGTCATTGGACAGCATCTGGATATCCCACATGTAAGAAAAATATATATTAATTACATTTTTTAAATATTCTTCCCAAATATATTGACATATATTTGAAATACTACAATTCTGGCCATATTCAATATATTTAAAAAAAAAAAAAAAAAAAAAAAATATATATATATATATATATATTTTTTTTTTTCTTTTTTCAATTTTTTTTTTTTCAATTTTTATTTTACAATGCTGTTGGGGGAGCATGGATGGGATAACAGGGGTCTGAACTCTCTAGACTCCTGACATCTCACCTTTGAGACAGAGAAAGGAATAGAGGACATGGATTCTTCAATTTCTGTCCTAGCAGCCTCAGTTTACTATGCTTCAGTTATGAATGGACACAGGAGCAATCAGTACCGATCTCTCTCTCTCCATTCAGAAATGGATGGGGCCGGTTCATGACATATTTACCTACCCCTTCCAACGCCCTCCATCCTGACACATCCCCCGCTGTGTATCCGCAGAAGCCAGCAGGAGAGAAAAGCCGGCAGTTGTGCGAAGGGGGCCTGGGAAAACAGGGGGTCACACACAGGAAGCAGAAGTGGGCAGGCCAGGGAGAGGGATTGGCTCGATGGGACGGGGTCAATTATAGCAGGATGCCCTGTGTGCTTCTACCTCCAGTAACTGAAAGCCGGCAGCAGGGAGAGGGGTAGAAACCAGCTTTAAGCTGCACAGGGCATCCTTCTGTAATTGTCCCACCCTACCAATCCCCCTGCCATCTAGGCCCCACTGTGTGCCTAAGACCGGTGATACCCCCTATAAGCAGACTTGCTGCTACCCATGGAACTGACATGGGTCCGCCAGCTAGAAACTTAATAGGCACGGATGTCAACACTCTGACATCTCTCCCATTTTGTAGGGATCTACTGATCAGAGCAGACTCCACTCCGAGTGAAAGGGGCCTTATAGTTTCTTTTAAAGTACTGAGAATTTTGTTCTTCTGGGATTGCTTTGGATCTCGAAATTTTAAATCCAGCGAAATTTTAGCCATGACCCCTTTGGTCACTAAAATAATAAACTCCAACCCTGAATGCATCAAATAATGTTTCAAGGTGCTTTTGGGTCTTAGAAAATAGTAGGATGTGCAAGGATGGTCCGAACACCCTCAGGCACCTGTAGATGCCTGCAACACATGCATATGGATATACTGTAGTAGGGAAGAGTCAGGGCTTTTTTTTTTACTGTCTGTGTCCCCTTTAGGAAGGTTGATGCACTGTCTTATTGGCTTTGTCACCAGGACTAAAAGTGAGGGGAAATCCAAACATTTTGAGCTGCCTAACTTCTCTTGTGATCCAATGACAGTTCTTTCGATTGGTGCTATCAGAAGACAGCTGACCTGATTGATGCCACCTAAAATGGCAAAGTGGCCCGTGGCTTTACGTTCAAGAATTTTGTCACTACTCTTCAGCTGAGCCGCCTTGCTGCAGTACTTACCTGTATCCCTAAGCCTCCTATACCCTCCAAGTCTGCCTTAAGCCTTTGGGTACTCTGTACCTGAAGGTCACTCGCAGTCAGTGTGTCCTCTAGTGACTCCAGTGCACCCAGTTCCTCCAAGTACTCTCCCAGTAATGTGTCCTTTAGGGATTTCAGTATGCCCAATGACTCCAAGTGCACTTCCAGTCATTGTGCCATCCAGTGACTCCACGTGCACTTCCAGTCCATGTATTCTCCAGTGAGTCCAAGGTGTCTAGTTATTCCAGGTGTGTTCTCAGTACAGATGTCATCTAGTAACTCCAGGGTACCCAGTACCTCCAGTTGCGCTCCCAGTATCGTCTAGTGACTCCAATGTGACCAGTGATTCCAAGTGTACTCTCAGTCCACGTGTCATCTAGTGACTCTTAGTGTGTACAAGTGTACTCCCAGCCCACGTACCATCGTGTGATTCCAGTGCACACAGTGATTTCAAGTGCACTCCCAATCCATGTGTCATCATGTGAGTCTAGTGTGCCCAGTGACTCAGTGTGATTCCAGTCCACGTGTCTATAGACTCCAGTACACCCAGTGACTCAAGGTGCCCTACCATTCCACTGATAGTGCAGTCCAAACCTGACAGAGGCTTCAACCATTCAATACTCTATCCTTGAAAAAAAAGGTCCTTAAATAGTTCATGTCTTATGTAGTGACTCCAGTGCGCCCAATGAGTCCAAGTGTATTCTCAGTCCATGTCTCATCTAGTGACTCCAATGCGCTCAATGAGTCCAAATGTACTCCCATGCCATGACTCATCTAGTGACTCCAGTGCGCCAAGTAAGTCCTTGTGTACTACCAGTCCACGTCTCATCTAGCGACTCCAGTGCGCCCAGTGAGTCTAAGTGTTCTCCCAGTCCATATCTCATCTAGTGACTCCAGTGCGCCCAGCAAGTCCAAGTATACTCCCAGTCCATGTCTCAACTAGTGACTCCAGTGCGCCCAGCAAGTCCAGGTGTAGTCCCAGGTCCATGTGGCATCTAATAACTCTAATGCGCCTAGTGGGTCCAAGTGTACTCCCAATGCATGTGACATCTAATAACTCTAATGCACTCAGTGAGTTCAAATGTACTCCCAGTCCATGTCTCATCTAGTGACTCCAGTGCGCCTAGTGAGTCCAAGTGTAATCCCAGTTCGTGTCTTATCTAGTGACTCCAGTGCGCCTAGTGAGTCCAAGTGTACTCCCAGTCCATGTCTCATCTAGTGACTCCAGTGCTCCCAGTGAGTCCAAGTGTACTCCCAGTCCGTGTCTCATCTAGTGACTCCAGTGCTCCCAGTGAGTCCAAGTGTACTCCCAGTCCGTGTCTCATCTAGTGACTCCAGTGCTCCCAGTGAGTCCAAGTGTACTCCCAGTCCGTGTCTCATCTAGTAACTCCAGTGCACCTAGTGAGTCCAAGTGTAATCCCAGTTCGTGTCTTATCTAGTGATTCCAGTGCGCCCCGTGAGTCCAAGTGTACTCCCAGTCCATGTCTCATCTAGTGATTCCAGTGCACCTAGTGAGTCCAAGTGTACTCCCAGTCCATGTGACATCAAATAACTCCAATGTGCCCAGTGAGGCCAAATATGCTGCCTGTCATTATCTCATTTAGTGACTCTAGTGCACCTAGTGAGTCCAAGTGTATTCCCAGTTCATGTCTCATCTAGTGACTTCAATGTGCTAAATGAGTCCTAGAGTACTCCCAGTACATGTCTCATCTAGTGACTCCAGTGCGCCCAGTGCATTAGTGAGTCCAAGCGCACCACTAGTCCACTGGTAGTGTAGTCCAAACCTAACATGGACTTTAACAATTTCATACTCTATCCTAAATAAAAAAAAATACATTTAGAAACACTTTAACTTGGAAGGATCAGGGGACAAAGGCAGTTGGTACAGGTTTTTAACCTATCAGGAGCCCTGAATGGGTAGTGTCTCTTTAAAGATAAAGGAAAAATGCATTTCCAGAAGTTTATATAAATTTTGAATTTCTCAGGAGTATGGTATGTTTTTTTATTAATGTTAACTTTTGTATGTTTCCATTCACCTCTACAGATGCAGCCAAGTTGCACCGTTGTGATGGACACTCTTGTAACCCACCAGTTGGGAACCTTGCAACTGGCCGGATACCGGTCACACTCACCACTTGTGGAAAGGATGCCAGCGAACTATACTGCTTTTACACCGAGGGCCAGTTATTCCACAAGGCCCGGCCTCCTGTGGTCCACCCCAGTGTACAAAGTGTAGTCACAATCAACCTGAGAATTCCCACCTACCTGCTCACATGACAGATGATGTGTTCTCAAGTCCGGCTACGTGGTGGCAGTCTGCCCAAAGTGTCCTCCGGGAGGAGATAAGGCTGGACTTCGAGACAGAGTTCTACCTGACCCATGTCATCATGGTCTTCAAGTCTCCCCGCCCAGCAGCCATGGTGCTGGAGAGGTCTGGGGACCACGGCAAGACCTGGCGGGCTTATAAATACTTTGCAACTAACTGTACAGCCACTTTCGGTTTGGCAGATGACATGTTCGAGGAGGGAGCACGGTGTACTTCCAGGTATTCGGACTCCTGGCCCTGTACAAAAGGGGAGGTAAGAAGTCTTCCATCTGTACAAGAAAAAAAAATGGCAACCACCCCAACCTAGAGCTACCCTTTGCAGCAAGGTGCCCATGGAAGGGCAACGAACATCACAAACAAAAGATTTCCCAGCACACTTTCTGGCCAGCCTGAAAAACAACCAAATTGACCCTGTCTAACAATTCACATTAAAAACAGAGGGTTTTGTTTGCACACATTTCCAATTATATCCATAAGCCGCAGTGCCCACGTCAAGGCTCCTCTGTATACTGCAGTCCTAACTCTATAATTTGGGAGTCCCCCAGTTGGAGCACATATAGCAGTGGATAGACTAAGGGCAGGTATGCCTAGAGGGAGTCCATCCCCTCCTTTTATAGGCTGGCTGGAGAGTGTGCTGGGAAATCCTTTGTTTGTGAAGAGGTCTTCCATGCAGCCTAAAGCAGAACTATTTACATAGATTAAATACGTATAAGGACAACTGTTTTGCCTATAATTCTACTGTAAGCGCTGCAGTAAAACTAATTGGCTCATTGTCCTGCTTCCCCCTTCTCCTGGACTGAGCTCTGCTGATACCAAGTCCTACTCAGATACTTACACTGCTTGCAAAAAAAATAAATTCAATACAGAGCTGCATTCGTTTGTGTCTTTTATAAATGCCCGGAGTCCAGCTTTAAAGAGAACCTGTCATCACATTACACACTTAACACATAGTTTGTCTTTTTAGCTTTCTCCACAGAAAATAACGTTGGTTTTCTAAGATGTAATGCGGTTCTGCAGTCCTTTAAGATACAAATGGTGCTTAGTGAAATTCTTTTTAACCTCTTGGTGCTGGCCTAACGCAAATGTGCAGCCTCCCGGCATCTGGGCCTATCACTGAGTGGCCGCACATTTGCGTTCTATTAAAAAAACACATATGTGCTGAGAGCGCGTGCCGCACACGCTCCCAGCACACAAATTCAGTACTCGCGGGAAGGTCCTCATCTCCTCTTTTGATTGGGACCTTTCCCAATCATGTGGCAGCGAATCATGGCAGTCACATGACCCTAAAACCCCGTCCCACCTCCCAGCTTCTGGAACCCTTAAAGGGCCGGGAGGCGCCGGCACCAAGGGGTTAAACAGCCATTCAAGGCCATTCAATTATATCTGTAAGACTAGATGTCCAGAGCACCCCCCCCCCACCCTTCCATCAGATGTCAAGAGCCCACCCTCCAAAGGAAGAAATGTGCCATCATGTCAAATGTGCTTCTGCCGGGAAGAAGCTGGGGGCAGAGCTGGGAAACAAAGTGCAGGGTCTGGAGGAGGACCAGAGGGCTGGAGTCAGCTGCTGGAGAATGCTGAGACCAGGGGAGGCAGAGATGAGGGGGTGCTGCGATTGCACAGAGAAGTGCAGGATCTGTGGGAGGAGTTCTGTCCTTCTCTTTGCTGCCGACTGCTGAGACAAGGAGAGGTGTGGCAGAGACAAGCCTCTCCATGGCTACCTGGAGAAGCACAGGAGCTGGCAGAGGAGTTCTGTCTGCCTCTCCTCTGCTGACTGTTGGGACAAGGTGGGGGCAGAGATGAGGGGGGTGCCCTAGCTGCAGGAGAGGTGCAAAGGCCACATGAAATGGCCTGGTGGGCCGGATAAGGCCCATTAGTGTATGGCTAATGCAGTGATACAAAAACTGCATTTGTGCTAAAATATGAAATTCCACTTAGTTTCCCTTAATCTGAGTTCTGTGTAATCTTTTCTAGGTAGATTCCAGAAAACACTTCACAAGGTGGGAGGATTATGAGGAGCTATTTTGTGCTGACCCTTTTTGTACATCAGATACAGTTTATACATTCAAAAAACATCCAACGCTTTGTTCCTCTTTCCCTTGACTCCCGTGACCTTCCTTCCCCTCCAAACCCTCGTCATCTCCCTTTCTGATTCCAGTGGGAATCACCTCTGCTCTTCAACACTGCATTGTGGTGGGGCTGTAGTACCCACGCCCATAATCAAGATGGTTTGAAAGTTCTCGGTTACCTGAAGACTTGGTTGGCCCCAAACCCTTATGCAGAAGCCATGCACATAACCAGTCCTCTAGGGCCCTAGCATTATTCTCCTATGAGCGCTCTACTGAAAGTAATGCAAATGTCTTCCTCTTTCTCTCCCCATGACCTTCCTTCTCCTCCAAACCTTCTTCATCAACCTTACTGATTGCTATGGGAATCACCTCTGCTCTTCAGTACTGCATTGTGGTTGGGCTGGAGTACTCACGCTCATATTCAAGATGCCTAAAAGTTCTCAGCTACCCAAAGACGTTCTTGGCCCCAACCATTATGCAGAAGCCATGCACATAACCAGTCTTCTAGGGCCCTAGCATTATTCTCCTATGAGCGCTCTACTGAAAGTAATGCAAATGTTTTCCTCTTTCTCTTGACCCCCATGACCTTCCTTCTCCTCCAAACCTTCTTCATCTCCCTTTCTGATTGCTATGGGAATCACCTCTGCTCTTCAGTACTGCATTGTGGTTGGGCTGGAGTACCCACACCCATAATCAAGATGGTTTGAAAGTTCTCGGTTACCTGAAGACTTGGTTGGCCCCAAACCCTTATGCAGAAGCCATGCACATAACCACTCTTCTAGGGCCCTAGCATTATTCTCCTATGAGCGCTCTACTGAAAGTAATGCAAATGTTTTCCTCTTTCTCTTGACCCCCATGACCTTCCTTCTCCTCCAAACCTTCTTCATCAACCTTTCTGATTGCTATGGGAATCACCTCTGCTCTTCAGTACTGCATTGTGGTTGGGCTGGAGTACCCACGCCCATAATCAAGATGGTTTGAAAGTTCTCGGTTACCTGAAGACTTGGTTGGCCCCAAACCCTTATGCAGAAGCCATGCACATAACCAGTCCTCTAGGGCCCTAGCATTATTCTCCTATGAGCGCTCTACTGAAAGTAATGCAAATGTCTTCCTCTTTCTCTTGACCCCCATGACCTTCCTTCTCCTCCAAACCTTCTTCATCAACCTTACTGATTGCTATGGGAATCACCTCTGCTCTTCAGTACTGCATTGTGGTTGGGCTGGAGTACTCACGCTCATATTCAAGATGCCTAAAAGTTCTCAGCTACCCAAAGACGTTCTTGGCCCCAACCATTATGCAGAAGCCATGCACATAACCAGTCTTCTAGGGCCCTAGCATTATTCTCCTATGAGCGCTCTACTGAAAGTAATGCAAATGTTTTCCTCTTTCTCTTGACCCCCATGACCTTCCTTCTCCTCCAAACCTTCTTCATCTCCCTTTCTGATTGCTATGGGAATCACCTCTGCTCTTCAGTACTGCATTGTGGTTGGGCTGGAGTACCCACACCCATAATCAAGATGGTTTGAAAGTTCTCGGTTACCTGAAGACTTGGTTGGCCCCAAACCCTTATGCAGAAGCCATGCACATAACCACTCTTCTAGGGCCCTAGCATTATTCTCCTATGAGCGCTCTACTGAAAGTAATGCAAATGTTTTCCTCTTTCTCTTGACCCCCATGACCTTCCTTCTCCTCCAAACCTTCTTCATCAACCTTTCTGATTGCTATGGGAATCACCTCTGCTCTTCAGTACTGCATTGTGGTTGGACTGGAGTACTCACGCTCATATTCAAAATGCCTAAAAGTTCTCAGCTACCCAAAGACGTGGTTGGCCCCAACCATTATGCAGAAGCCATGCACATAACCAGTCTTCTAGGGCCCTAGCATTATTCTCCTATGAGCGCTCTACTGAAAGTAATGCAAATGTTTTCCTCTTTCTCTTGACCCCCATGACCTTCCTTCTCCTCCAAACCTTCTTCATCTCCCTTTCTGATTGCTATGGGAATCACCTCTGCTCTTCAGTACTGCATTGTGGTTGGGCTGGAGTACCCACACCCATAATCAAGATGGTTTGAAATTTCTCGGTTACCTGAAGACTTGGTTGGCCCCAAACCCTTATGCAGAAGCCATGCACATAACCATTCTTCTAGGGCCCTAGCATTATTCTCCTATGAGCGCTCTACTGAAAGTAATGCAAATGTTTTCCTCTTTCTCTTGACCCCCCATGGCCTTCTTTCTCCTCCAAACCTTCTTCATCTCCCTTTCTGATTGCTATGGGAATCACCTCTGCTCTTCAGTACTGCATTGTGGTTGGGCTGGAGTACCCACACCCATAATCAAGATGGTTTGAAAGTTCTCGGTTACCTGAAGACTTGGTTGGCCCCAAACCCTTATGCAGAAGCCATGCACATAACCACTCTTCTAGGGCCCTAGCATTATTCTCCTATGAGCGCTCTACTGAAAGTAATGCAAATGTTTTCCTCTTTCTCTTGACCCCCCATGGCCTTCCTTCTCCTCCAAACCTTCTTCATCTCCCTTTCTGATTGCTATGGGAATCACCTCTGCTCTTCAGTACTGCATTGTGGTTGGGCTGGAGTACTCACGCTCATATTCAAGATGCCTAAAAGTTCTCAACTACCCGAAGACGTGGTTGGCCCCAACCATTATGCAGAAGCCATGCACATACCAGTCTTCTAGGGCCCTAGCGTTATTCTCCTATGAGCGCTCTACTGAAAGTAATGCAAACGGCTTCCTCTTTCTCTTGACCAGTATTACCTTCCTTCTCCTCCAAACTCTCTTCATCTCCCTTTCTGATTGCTATGGGAATCACCTCTGCTCTTCAAAACACCATTGCGGTTGGGCTGGAGTACCCACGCCCATATTTAAGATGCTGAAAAGTTCTCATCTACCTGAAGACTTGGTTGGCCCCAACCCTTATGCAGAAGCCATGCACATAACCATTCTTCTAGGGCCCTAGCATTATTCTCCTACAACGGGCCCTACCGAAAGTAATGTAAAAGTGTGCATAATTTTATTTTTAACTCTTCTACAGTAACTCTTCTTCCTCTTTTTTATTGCAGGTAAATAATGGATTCCAAGCAGAAGCAACAAGCCGTCATTGAGTTCTTGGCAAAGGAGGAGCGCAGGCTGTCTGACATCCACAGAAGGTTACAGAACCATTGACAAGAGCAATGTCTTGTCCTTGGTGACTGGTGTCATCTCCGTAAATATTCTGTAGTCTTCTGTGGATGTTGGACAGCCTGCACCTTTCCTTTGTCAAGAACTCAATGATGGATCTTTGCTTCTGCTTGGAATCCATTGTTTGCCTACAATAAAAAAAGAAGAAAGAAAAGTTACTGCAGAGGAAGAGTTAGTTCACCAGCATGTGAAATTTCAAGCACCTATGTAAGTTGAAAAAAACTTTTACTTTTGGTACAGCCCTCATATTGCCACCCAACAAACAATACTGTATCGGCCAACTCCTCCTGGTTCCTGGGGAGCCAGTCCATAGAAAATTATCCATGAAATGATTCTGGGTAGTTATTTGAATGCGCATGAGATAGACACAGATGTATGGGTACTAACCCCCTGAACCTTCAGGAGGTACTTGCCCTGCTGTTCTAACATCTTCCCCTTCCTATGTTTCTTGTGTACATGTATTCCCATCTAATGAGTTCACACATCATGCATACCAGGACTGGATAAATTCCAAGAGCCAGGCAGCCAATGCACCTTAAAGATTACAGCCAGGGCCATGGATAAAGGGATACCACCAGTCTTCATGTATGGGGCCCAGACTAGCAGGGATGCCCCGGATGTGAGCAGGGGCAGTAATTGGCATGGCGAGGGGGGCAATTACTGTAACCAATCCCCTGTATGGCTCTCTCTGCAGCAGCTGAAAACTGCCTTCTTCTCTCCCTCCCACTGGCTTTCAGCTGCTGCAGAGAGATCCATGCAGGGGATCAGTTACGGTAACTGCACCCATCACCCTTCCTGTTTCCCCCTGCTGCCCAGGCCCTCCCGTGTACCCCCTCCCCCGCAGTACCCATATGGAAGAAAAATATATTTGAAATATATTTTAAAAATACTCTTCCCAAATATATTCACTTATATTTGAAATACTACAATTTTGGCCATATTCAACGTATTTCAATAAATAAATATATATATATATATATATATATACTGCATGTGTTTTTTATACATTACAAAATATATGAAAAATATTTTTAAAAATATATATTTTTTTTACATATCTTCAGATTTTTATTAACATATAAAAAAGTCATTTTAACATATATATTTTTTCATATATTTGTAAATACATTCCAAAAATGTAGATTTGTATTTTTAAAGACATGCAGTATATTTGAAATATATTTTTAAAATATTTTTCATATATTTTGTAATTAAAACACATTTCAACATGCAGTGTATATATATATATATATATATATATATATATACACACACACGATATTCTAATTTTTCGAGTTTCACCTGCATATATATAAATAAAAAAAAAATATATATATATTTATTTATTTATATATATATATATATATATATATATATATATATATATATTTATTTATTGAAATATATTGAATATGGCCAAAATTGTCGCATTTCAAATATATGTCAATATATTTGGGAACAATGTTTTTAAAATATATTTCATATATATTTTTCTTCCATGTGTGGGTACCTCTGATTTCCCTCCTCTCCTTCCCTCCGGCAGCTGCAAGCACACAATGGGATCATTCAGGATGGAGAGTGGTGGAGGGTCCGGAAAATATGTTACATTTACCAGCTCATTCCTTTCCAGAATGAACGCAGTGAGTGATCGGTGCCAGCCACTCACTGTGTTCATTCATAACTGCAGCATAGCAAAACGTGTTTTTTTTTTTCACGAGGGGGGGGGGGGGGGGGGCTATCAAGTTGGCTGTATGGGGCCCCGTGGTCTCTAACAGCAGCTCTGATTACAGCTGGCGCCAACTTTTGATATTGGATGTTGGTAGTAGAGCTGGCTCCTAAAAAGAACTCCTGCTTTCTCCTGGTTTGGACAGACTGATGCCTGAATTCCATATTCAATTGTCCGCCTCTGATGTACACCCCAAAACATCCGTACAGCTTGGCTATGTGTCCAAAATACAAATACAATCTCATTATGGTTTTGGGGGTTCCAGAAAGCCCCTTCATTGAGGACTTCATAGGCGATGGTTGACTGGACAAAGGATCTGGGCAATAAAAGTTTGGAAATCCTGGAGCTAAATTTGGAAGCAGGATAAGATGTTAAACCAGTGATTGGAGCGGACCTTATGGTTCTTCCCAAAATAAATGGGAAATTCTCTGTACTTTTACAAACTTTGAGATGTTTCCAGTACCGGAAGAGGTTTGTCCAGCTCATGGGGTGGCTGCCCCTCCTGCCCACCCCTTGTCGCGGCCCTGGATGTTACTCCAAGGGCCAAGTCAGGGCCCTGGTGCACTTGAGAGGTGCTTGAGAAAAGAGCCGTCACACAAATTGGACTAGTCGCCTCCACTGGGCTCCACCATCTTTTAATCAAGATTTCCAGAATATAAAAGGCAGCAAGGAGGAAGCCTGGAGGATTGCATGGAGGGATGCGCCCCGACTTTACCTGGATTCCAACTGGAAGCTCTAAGCTATGGCGGAACTTGGGTCAGAGTGCCACCAGCCCAGGAATTTGGGGAAAATCATCCAAATAGACTAATAAATGTGCGGTTCGTTTTGTTCCAAATCGATATTTGGACGAAATTTTCATTATTCAGAGATTCGGATGTATCCAAATTTCTTAATTACAATAGTAATACGTAGGGATGCACCGATGCTGCTTTTTTTTTTTCGGCGAGAATAAGTACTGATACTTTCGGTCGAGTACTCGCCGATGCTTTGCGGTGCAATTTGCTTTACTGGACACAAATTGCAGCGCAAAGCATAGTATTCGCTTCGAACAGGAATGCAACAGCTTTTCCTATACATAGTTTCAGTACTTTGTGGTGCAATTTGCTTTATTGGACGCAAATGGCAGCGCAAAGAATAACAGGAATGCAACAGCTTGGCCTATACATGATTCAGTACTTCGCCCCTTCTCTTGTAGGTGATATTTCGTGCCATAACTCCGGCGAACAGGATTGAAGACCCCTACAGCCTCCAGGCCCAGGACCAGCTAAAGATCACCAACCTCCGGCTCCTCCTTTTAAAGAGACAGGAATGCCCCTGCCAAAGCGCGCCCGGGTCCTTGGAGAAGCCGCAAAGGTTCGCTCATTACGCCATCTACGACCTCATCGTCCGCGGAAGCTGCTTCTGCAACGGACACGCCGAGGAGTGCGAGCAGACTGGGAACGCGGCCGGTGTGGACACCATGGTGAGTCAAGGAAAATATTATTGCTGAACTCCAGGATAAGCCGGTATTGTCTAAATCCATTCATTGTGTGTCTTCTCCTTGAAACTCGTGAGATTTGTGTATTTCTTCCAGATCTGGGCACATTTCCTGTAATAAAGACCACTCACTGCTGCCCTCTCTCCTTGTGCAGGGTGACTGGTCTTGTCTCCACCCCCAGTTTTCTGTAGTAGGTGGAATCTGCTGGGCCCCTCCCACAGCTCTGCTCTCTGCACAGGCTATATACAGTCCAGTGATGATGTCACCGCTAATGTTACAAAGCTGTTAGGTGCTTAATTATATCCTTTATGGCTATTGATGATTATATCAACTACCTGGGTTAGTAAACCCCAGACCCCGCATTCACTATAACCGCTCTCCCCGGACCCCGCATTCACTATAACCGCTCTCCCCGGACCCGCATTCACTATATCCGCTCTCCCCGGACCCCGCATTCACTATATCTGGTCTCCCCGGACCCCGCATTCACTATATCTGGTCTCCCCGGACCCCGCATTCACTATATCCGCTCTCCCCGGACCCCGCATTCACTATATCTGGTCTCCCCGGACCCTGCATTCACTATATCTGGTCTCCCCGGACCCCGCATTCACTATATCTGGTCTCCCCGGACCCTGCATTCACTATATCTGGTCTCCCCGGACCCCGCATTCACTATATCTGGTCTCCCCGGACCCCGCATTCACTATATCTGGTCTCCCCGGACCCCGCATTCACTATATCCGCTCTCCCCGGACCCCGCATTCACTATATCTGGTCTCCCCGGACCCCGCATTCACTATATCCGCTCTCCCCGGACCCCGCATTCACTATATCCGCTCTCCCCGGACCCCGCATTCACTATATCCGCTCTCCCCGGACCCCGCATTCACTATATCCTCTCTCCCCGGACCCCGCATTCACTATATCCGCTCTCCCCGGACCCCGCATTCACTATATCCGCTCTCCCCGGACCCCGCATTCACTATATCTGGTCTCCCCGGACCCCGCATTCACTATATCTGGTCTCCCCGGACCCCGCATTCACTATATCCGCTCTCCCCGGACCCCACATTCACTATATCCGCTCTCCCCGGACCCCGCATTCACTATATCTGGTCTCCCCGGACCCCGCATTCACTATATCCGCTCTCCCCGGACCCCACATTCACTATATATGGTCTCCCTGGACCCCGCATTCACTATATCCGCTCTCCCCGGACCCCGCATTCACTATATCCGCTCTCCCCGGACCCCGCATTCACTATATCCGGTCTCCCCGGACCCTGCATTCACTATATCCGCTCTCCCCGGACCCCGCATTCACTATATCCGCTCTCCCCGGACCCTGCATTCACTATATCCAGTCTCCCCGGACCCCGCATTCACTATATCCGCTCTCCCCGGGCCCTGCATTCACTATATCTGCTCTCCCCGGACCCTGCATTCACTATATCCGGTTTCCCCGGACCCCGCAATCACTATATCCGCTCTCCCCAGACCCCGCATTCACTGTATCTGCTCTCCCCGGACCCTTCATTCACTATATATGGTCTCCCAGGACCCCGCATTCACTATATCCACTCTCCCCGGACCCCGCATTCACTATATCCGCTCTCCCCAGACCCCGCATTCACTGTATCTGTATTTGGTCTCCCTCAGTACACACAACATGGAAATGCAATTGTTTTAGTAAATATAAATTGTTAAATACCTTTTCTCATCAGCAATATATAGCAGTCTTATGACTTCTATCAGTGTTCAGCAGAGCACTGATTAAAGCTTGTAGGAGGAGTTTTCTTTCTGCTCTAGGAGGATGCAGAACTCCTGACCTCTGTCTGGACAGTGCTGATTGGCCCTGTGCTGATCACATGCACTCTCCCAAGAAAAAAAAAAAAACCCTCTTTAGCAATACACACCAAACCAAACTGAGCATGTGCAGAGTGACTACACACGATATGTCTTATCAGGAGATAAGAGGGGGGACACTGGAAGAAGGGGGGGATCAGAGAAGGCAGGATCAGACCTCCTTTTTCCACAGTGCGGAGGGAAAACCCCTTAGGTCCCGCAGTGAGTATAACAAGCATGCTTTACTGCATCTACAGACTGATTGGACTGCTGGGGGTTTAGTAACACTTTATATGAACATTTTTTGTGCCTGAAGCTTAACTTTAACAACAGAATGAAGTTGTTTTAAACATTTGCAGCGAATGAAACTTTCAGCGACATTTGTGTCCCTTATCCTAAAATTCTTTTCTCTTTCTCTCATCAGGAGATGCAGCTGTGGACTGAAGATCAGCCATATACAAGAGGGTTATATACTGTCACCTCCAGCTCCCACTTACATATGGCCGATCCTCAGTCAACAGCTGCAACTCTTGGTAAGTGAAAGAGAAATCCTTTGTTCACATTTTCCCATTCTTTATTTCAATCTCAGTGCTGCTGATCTCCTCCAGCCTCTTTCAGACGCTTCATGTCTACATGCACTTGCTCCAGCGTCAGCAGCACATTGTTGCTCTGATCTAGCTTCTTAATAGTGACAACAATGGACCATGCCCAATATGAGTTGGTAGTCTCCATTGGGGTTGCATGTGACAGGGTGACAACACAGGAACACAAATGGGAGATAAGGACAGGTGTTGTCACCTCATAACAGGAGGTGTCTGAAGACGGACCTTCACGACAGGATGGCCAGATTCATTTTTAGACAGATTGAAACAATATTATGTGCTGGTAGTCTCCATGGGGGTTGCATGTGACAGGGTGACAACACAGGAACACAAATGGGAGATAAGGACAGGTGTTGTCACCTCATAACAGGAAGTGTCTGAAGACGGACCTTCACGACAGGATGGCCAGATTCATTTTTAGACAGATTGAAACAATATTATGTGCTGGTAGTCTCCATGGGGGTTGCATGTGACAGGGTGACAAAACAAGAACACAAACAGGAGACAAGGACAAGTGTTGTCACCCCATAACAGGAAGTGTCAACGGTTGACCATGCCCACCCAATATTTGTTGGTAGTCTCTATCGGGGGTGCATGTGACAGAGTGACAACGCATGAACACAAATGGGAGATAAGGATAAGTGGTGTCACCCCATAACAGGAAGTGTCAACGGTTGACCGTGCCCGCTCAATATTTGTTGGTAGTCTCTATCGGGGGGTGCATGTGACAGGGTGACAACACAGGAACACAAATGGGAGATAAGGACAGGTGTTGTCACCTCATAACAGGAAGTGTCTGAAGACGGACCTTCACGACAGGATGGCCAGATTCATTTTTAGACAGATTGAAACAATATTATGTGCTGGTAGTCTCCATGGGGGTTGCATGTGACAGGGTGACAAAACAAGAACACAAACAGGAGACAAGGACAAGTGTTGTCACCCCATAACAGGAAGTGTCAACGGTTGACCATGCCCGCCCAATATTTGTTGGTAGTCTCTATCGGGGAGTGCATGTGACAGAGTGACAATGCATGAACACAAATGGGAGACAAGTACAAGTGTTGTCACCCAGTAACAGGAAATGTCAATTGTGGGCCATGCCTTCCCAATATTTGTTGGTAGTCTCCATCAGGGATGCATGTGACAGGGTGACAACGCAGGAACACAAATGGGAGTTAAGGACGAGTGTTGTCACCCCGTAACAGGAAATGTCAATTGAGGATCATGCCTGACCAGTAATTGTTGGTAGTCACCTTTGGGAGTACATGTGACAGGGTGACAACACAGGAACACTAATAGGAGACAACAACAAGTGTTGTCACCCCGTAACAGGAAATGTCAATTGAGGATCATGCCTGACCAGTAATTGTTGGTAGTCACCTTCGGGAGTACATGTGACAGGGTGACAACACAGGAACACTAATAGGAGACAACGACAAGTGTTGTCACCCCGTAACAGGAAGTATCAGTGGTGGACCCTACCTGCTCATTATGTCTTGGTGGTCTGCATCGGGGGGAGCATGTGACAGGGAGACAGAACAGAAACACAGATGGAAGACAAGGACAAGTGTTGTCACACCGTAACAGGAAATGTCAACTATGGACCATGCCTGCCCAATATTTGTTGGTTATCTCCATCCGGGGTGCATCTAACAGGGTGACAATGCAGGAACACAAATAGGAAATAAGGACAAGTGTTGTCACCCTGTAACAGGAAATGTCAACTATGGACCATGCCTTCTCAATATGTGTTTGGTAGTCTCCATCGGGGGTGCATGTGACAGGGTGACAATGCAGGAACACAAATGGGAGACAAGGACAAGTGTTGTCACCCCGTGACAGGAAATGTAATTTGTGGCTCATGCCTGACCAGTATTTGTTGGTAGTCTCCTTCGGAAGTGCATGTGACAGGGTGACAACACAGGAACACTAATAGGAGACAAGGACAAGTGTTGTCACACCGTAACAGGAAATGTCACCTATGGGCCATGCCTGCCCTATATTTTTTGGTAGTCTCCATCTGGGGTGCATGCATGTGACAGGGTGAAAATGCAGGAACACTAATAGGAGACAAGGACAAATGTTGTCACCCCATAACAGGAAGTGTCAACTATGGACCATGCCTGCCCTATATTTGTTAGTAGTCTCCTTCGGGAGTGCATGTGACAGGGTGACAACGCAGGAACACAAATGGGAGACAAGGACAAGTGTTGTCACCAGAGGCGGACTGACAACTCATGGGGCCCCCGGGCAATAGGGGATCATGGGGCCCCTGTGTCCTTGCCCAAACTCAACAAAGCCTATGAAAAAGGTACCAGGGGCATCTCATGGGGCCCCCTACTGACCCTGGGCCGTCGAGCAGTGCCCGAGTTTCCAAAAATGGTCAGTCTGCCCCTGGTTGTCACCCCATAACAGGAAGTGTCAACTGTGGACCATGCCTGCCCTATATTTGTTAGTAGTCTCCTTCGGGAGTGCATGTGACTGGGTGACAACGCAGGAACACAAATGGGAAATAAGGACAAGTGTTGACACACCGTAACAGGAAATGTCACCTATGGACCATACCTGCCCTATATTTGTTGGTAGTCTCCATCAGGGGTGCATCTAACAGGGTGACAATGTAGGAACACAAATGGGAAATAAGGACAAGTGTTGTCACCCCATAACAGGAAGTGTCAACTATGGATCATGCCTGCCCAATATTTGTTAGTAGTCTCCTTCGGGAGTGCATGTGACAGGGTGACAACGCGGGAACACAAATGGGAAATAAGGACAAGTGTTGTCACCCCATAACAGGAAGTGTCAACTATGGATCATGCCTGCCCAATATTTGTTAGTAGTCTCCTTCGGGAGTGCATGTGACTGGGTGACAACGCGGGAACACAAATTGGAAATAAGGACAAGTGTTGTCACCCTGTAACAGGAAGTGTCAACTATGGATCATGCCTGCCCAATATTTGTTAGTAGTCTCCTTCGAGAGTGCATGTGACAGGGTGACAACGCGGGAACACAAATTGGAAATAAGGACAAGTGTTGTCACCCCATAACAGGAAGTGTCAACTATGGACCATGCCTGCCCAATATTTGTTAGTAGTCTCCTTCGAGAGTGCATGTGACTGGGTGACAACGCGGGAACACAAATTGGAAATAAGGACAAGTGTTGTCACCCTGTAACAGGAAGTGTCTAAAAGAACCATATTTAGAAAGACTGAAACGATATGAACAGGTTAAAGCCGACGTGAGATTTTAGTCTTTGGGGTTTGGATCTTCTTCCATTTGATGAATAGTTCTTTAGGGCAGGAATGTGTTTGCTCACTGTAGACTTCAGCTGTGTGTCATGTCATGATAACATCAGTTCGATGTCCTGGCGCTGTATATCAGCGGTATTAGTAGTTTTTGTTTTGCCCTGCGAGACAGAAAATGGCAACCCGTGTTGTGTTAGCGATAATTCGGTCAGCTGAGCCCAGTGTTGTCACACTCACTGAGCATGAGGCCCTGGGGGAAGCTGGCACAACCTGACCTCCAGAGCCAAGGGGTGGCTGGGCTCAGCTTAAACCCCCCCCCCCATCATCACACCGCCCAACGCATACCACCCAGCTGGCAGCGCGCCCACCGCGGCCTATGACCGGACCTTACCAGCCATCCACAATGTATTCAAAGTCCATCTAAACCCGACCACTAGAATCTCTAGAAGCGTTGACGTGCCCGTGTCATTTCCAAGGTTGTTTTTTAAAATTTGCAGTTTTCAATAAAAATAATCCCTGGTGATCCTGCCATGAGTGTCATTGATCAGGCACTTCCTGTATGGGGTGACAACGGTTTCCCACTTGTTCTCTTGTGTTGTCACCCTGTCACATGCATCCTTGGTGGAGACTGCAAGCATCTGTGTCAACACATGGTCCACCAAGGCATCTCAAGGCATTGGGGAAGGTCTCTGGGGACACTGATGTAAGCAGGGGGACTCCGGGGAACCTTATATATTAAAGGGGAGGTACTCAGGGGACCCGGATGTAAGCAGGGGGACTCCGGGGAACCTTATATATTAAAGGGGAGGTACTCAGGGGACCCGGATGTAAGCAGGGGGACTCCGGGGAACCTTATATATTAAAGGGGAGGTACTCAGGGGACCCGGATGTTTGGGGAAGGTCTCTGAGGTCCCTGATGTAAGCATGGGGACTCTGGAAAACCTTATATAAGAGGGGAGGAACTCCGGGGACCCTGATGTATGAGGAAGGTCTCTGGGGACCCTGATGTAAGCAGGGGGACTCCGGGGAACCTTATATATTAAAGGGGAGGTACTCAGGGGACCCTGATGTTTGGGGAAGGTCTCTGGGGACCCTGATGTAAGCAGGGGGACTCCGGGGAACCTTATATATTAAAGGGGAGGTACTCAGGGGACCCTGATGTTTGAGGAAGGTCTCTGGGGACCCTGATGTAAGCAGGGGGACTCTGGGGACCTTATATAAGAGGGGAGGTACTCAGGGGACCTTGATGTTTGGGGAAGGTCTCTGGGGTCCCAGATGTAAGCAGGGGGACTCTGGGGAATCTTATATAGGAGAGGAGGTACTTAGGGGACCCTGATGTTTGGGGAAGGTCTCTGGGGACCCTGATGTAAGCAGGGGGACTCTGGGGAACCTTATATAAGAGGGGAGGTACTCAGGGGACCCTGATGTTTGGGGAAGGTCTCTGGGGACCCTGATGTAAGCAGGGGGACTCTGGGGAACCTTATATAAGAGGGGAGGTACTCAGGGGACCCTGATGTTTGGGGAAGATGCCAGTAGAGAGGGAGAGATTGAAGATGTGAGTTAAAGAATGTAGGATAGATTGTGACCGGAGTACCTCCGAGGGAATGGGGCCCAGGGGGGCAGGTGGTCAGGTGGGCCTCCTCTATGAGAACGGGGTTCAACTTCACCAACCTAACATTTTGGGGAGTTTTCCTTTTGTCGAGTTCTGTAAATCACCTTTACAAAGGGGAACCCCGCTGCCAATGAAACGTCACGTCAGTTTAGTCTGTATGGAACACTAGCAAATCCTTGAAATGGAACCTAATGCATGTCGGCGTTCTCCAGCCTTCCCTTCAGTCCTGCGATGGAGACATTAGATTGTAAGCTCACCTGTTACAGGGAAGGATAGTTAATACATATATAGTGCTGTGTGGCTAAACGGTTAGCACTTCCACCTGGCAGCACTGGGGTCGTTGGTTCGAATCCAACCACGGCACCACCTGCCTGGAGTTTGCATGTTCTCCCTGTGCCTGCGTGGGTTTCCTCTGGGTACTCCAGTTTCCTCCCACACTCCAAAGACATGCTGGGAGGTGAATTGGCTCCTGTCTAAATTGTCCCTAGTATGTGTATGTATGAATGTGAGTTAGGGACCTTAGATTGTACGCTCCTCGGGGGCGGGGACTGATGTGAATGTACAATATATATGTAAAGTGCTGTGTACATTGACGGCGCTATATAAGTACCTGAAATAAATAAACCTCAGGCCGTGTGCCCCGGGTCACCCGAGGTGAGCCTTGTTTGCGCACACAGTTGTTCCTTGGTGGATTTGCTCACATTCCTTCTGTCTCCCTCCTCCATTTCTAAAAGTTATCTCTTGTTCAAACATCTTGTGCCTTCCACCCCACCCCCCCCCCCACCATAATCCCCAGCAGGGTTTCCAAAGTATCTGATCTAGGCTGTGCCAGGCTGGGTGACCCCCAGGCACTGCGCAGCTCCTCTCTTGGGTCGGCAATTCAAAGAGCAGCTGGAAGAATTAAAAAAAAGAAAATTCAATGCCAGAAAAAAAAAACACATCCCAGACAGTGACATGGGGCTGGCTGTGCCCGTGGAGGGGGGGAGGGGAGGGTGGCTGCCACCCAACGCTGCCACTGCCCGCTGCTAGCTGCAGATTAATATAATGGAAGGGAACAATGAGCGTCCGGAACTGATCTGTTATGGCGCCGATTTACAGGGAAGTTCTGCGTTTTCATCCCAAACACCAAATGAATCAGAATGCTACAAAATGTGACATAGAGAGACATCAAGAAAGTAAAGAAGGTCTAATGCCACACTAGAATATATATATATATATATTTTTTATACATATATTATATATTAAATAAAAAAATATATATATATTATATATATATATATATATTTTTTTTCTTCATATATATATATATATATATATATATATACATATATACAGTCAGGTCCATAAATATTGGGACATGGACACAATTCTAACATTTTTGGCTCTATACACCACCACAATGGATTTGAAATGAAACAAACAAGATGTGCTTTAACTGCAGACTGTCAGCTTTAATTTGAGGGTATCTACATCCAAATCAGGTGAACGATGTAGGAATCACAACAGTTTGCATATGTGCCTCCCACTTGTTAAGGGACCAAAAGTAATGGGACAGAATAATAATCATAAATCAAACTTTCACTTTTTAATACTTGGTTGCAAATCCTTTGTAGTCAATTACAGCCTGAAGTGTGGAATGGCGCATAGACATCAGCAGACGCTGGGTGTCATCCCTGGTGATGCTCTGCCAGGCCTCTACTGCAACTGTCTTCAGTTCCTGCTTGTTCTTGGGGCATTTTCCCTTCAGTTTTGTCTTCAGCAAGTGAAATGCTCAATCGGATTCAGGTCAGGTGATGGACTTGGCCATTGCAGAACATTCCACTTCTTTGGTTGCTTTTGCAGTCTGCTTTGGGTCATTGTCCATCTGCACTGTGAAGCGTCCAATGAGTTGTGAAGCATTTGGCTGAATATGAGCCGATAATATTCCCGAAACACTTCACAATTCATCCGGCTGCTTCTGTCAGCCGTCACATCATCAATAAATACAAGAGAAGCAGTTCCATTGGCAGCCATACATGCCCACGCCATGACACTACCACCACCATGATCACTGATGAGGTGGTATGCTTAGGATCATGAGCAGTTCCTTTCCTTCTCCATCCTCTTCTCTTCCCATCACTCTGGTACAAGTTGATGTCGGTCTCATCTGGCCATAGGATGTTGTTCCAGAACTGTGAAGGCTTTTTTACATGTCGTTTGGCAAACTCTAATCTGGCCTTCCTGTTTTTGAGGCTCACCAATGGTTTCCATCTTGTGGTGAACCCTCTGTATTCACTCTGGTGAAGTCTTCTCTTGATTGGTGACTTTGACACACATACACCGACCTCCTGGAGGGTGTTCTTGATCTGGCCAACTGTTGTGAAGGGTGTTTTCTTCACCAGGGAAAGAATTCTTCGGTCATCCACCACAGTTGTTTTCCGTGGTCTTCCGGGTCTTTTGGTGTTGCTGAGCTCACCGGTGCGTTCCTTCTTTTTAAGAATGTTCCAAACAGTTGTTTTGGCCATGCCTAATGTTTTTGCTATCTCTCTGATGGGTTTGTTTTGTTTTTTTCAGCCTAATGATGGCTTCACTGATAGTGACAGCTCTTTGGATCTCATCTTGAGAGTTGACAGCAACAGATTCCAAATGCAAATAGCACACTTGAAATGAACTCTGGACCTTTTATCTGCTCATTGTAATTGGGATAATGAGGGAATAACACACACCTGGCCATGGAACAGCTGAGAAGCCAATTGTCCCATTACTTTTGGTCCCTTAACAAGTGGGAGGCACATATGCAAACTGTTGTAATTCCTACACCGTTCACCTGATTTGGATGTAAATACCCTCAAATTAAAGCTGACAGTCTGCAGTTAAAGCACATCTTGTTCGTTTCATTTCAAATCCATTGTGGTGGTGTATAGAGCCACAAATGTTAGAATTGTGTCCATGTCCCAATATTTATGGACCTGACTGTATATATATATATATATATATATATTTTTTTTTTTTATATATATATTTTTATATATATATATGTGTGTAATTTATTTATAATTTTTATATATATATATATATATATATATATATATATATATATATAATTTTTAGCATTATTATTATTATTACCCTAACAAAAAATACATTATTATTATTAATAATAATAATAATAAACACCCTAACCCTAATAATAAATAAATGAGAAGAAGATAAATAAATTATTAACCCCTAACCCCAACCCTTAACCCTAACACCTAACCTTAACTCTAACCCCTTACCTTAACAAAAAAAAAAAAATATCACGAATGATGAATATTAAAACATTTTTAAAAATCTGATGGAAAAGTTAAAAAAAGCTAAAAAACATAGCAACAAATGATGAAACAAGTGATATTTTTCTCTATTGCCTAATAAAAACCCCAAAGCTCTAAAATGCTTTAAAAATGTTGTACAAAAACATGCAGAAATGCGCAATGAGCTGCCCCCCCAAAAAAAAAAACGTTCAAAATTGCGACGTTTAAGTGTAAACATATACTGTCAGTGGTAATATTAGGGTCAGTGTTTTGAGGTAGGTTTAAAAAAAAAAAAAGAAAAAAGATAAAGGAAAATATGCGCTCTGGTTTCTGGACCCTTGTACACGGCCTGATACATGCGTGTATATGCGGTGTCACGGACGTGGGCTCCCTACCATGGTACCCCGTATATGCAGCCTGTGTTTGTGCTGGAAGCTTTTGTGGTGTCACCGTGTCAGGAGTTGGAATTTATTTTGGGTTTTTTTTTATGGTGGGCAGGGGCGGACTGACAACTCATGGGGCCCCTGGGCAATAGGAGATCGTGGGGCCCCTGTGTCCTTGCCCAAACTCAAAAAACACCCACAAAAGCCTATATAAAGGTATCAGGGGAATTTCATGGGGCCCCCTACTGACCCCGGGCCCTCAGGCAGTGCCCGATGTGCTCGAATGGTCAGTCAACCCCTGGTGGTGGGTCATGGTACTGGCAGGAAATACACAACTACATTTACTCTTTTGAGCCCTTTTTTCCTTCGATAGAAAACAATAGGATAATGAGTTCACATGGGCAGCAAGGGGGGGGGGGGGGGGTAAAATCGAATTAAGGGGCAGATAATATATTATTTTAATAACTTTTTTTTTTTAACAGGTCCCTGGCAAATGTATCTGTCAACATAATACAGCTGGAGACCACTGTGAGCAGTGCACCCCGCTGTACAACGACCAACCATGGAGGCCTGGGGACGGGGAAAACAGGAGCACCCAACGAGTGCAAGAGTGAGTACAGAAAAGATGGCCGACATAAAGAGACAATGGGGCTGATTTACTAGAGGCAAATAGACTGTGCACTCTGAAAGGGTAGTTGCTCCAGAGCTTAGTAAATGAGCAAAAGCTCAGCTGACTTCCAACGTCCAATCATGTGCAAGTAAAAATGCTGTTTTTTTTCTTTTCCTTGCATGTGATTGGGTGTCCTTGGCAAAGTGAAGCTTCCCCCCATTTACTGAGCTCTGGAGGAACTGCCGTTGCAGATTGCACAGTCTGTTTGCCTTTAGTAAATCAGCCCCATTGCATGTTTATCGTCATTTAAAGGATCAGTCCACCCAAACATGAGATTTTAGGCCTGGCTGGAGCCTAATAGACTGAGTGAGTCCCGGACTTCTTATTTGTATTGGATGATCCGACATTTATTCCTCTCTGTCCTAATTCCTGCTTCAGCTTCTGTCCACCGGAGAGTTTCAGGGAGTCCCCCTCTAAGTGAGTCCCGGCTCCTACTATTATCAATAAAAACAATTCCGGCAAGGATATTTACTGCCTCATAAAGGGAACAACAAGGGTGCAGATCTGGGAATTCAAGGCAGGGATGGTGGGAACCCCTCATAATGGGCACACTGGGTGTACAGACCTGAGAACTCAGCACATGGATGGTGGGAACCCCTTATAATGGGCACAGCGGGTGTGCACAGACCTGGGAACTCAGCACAGGGATGGTGGGAACCCCTCATAATGGGCACACTGGGTGTACAGACTTGGGAACTCAGCACAAGGATGGTGGGAACCCCTCATAATGGGCACAGCGGGTGAACAGACCTGGGAACTCATCACAGGGATGGTGGGAACACCTTATAATGGGCACAGCGGGTGCACAGACCTGGGAACTAAGCACAGAGATGGTGGGAACCCCTCATAATGGGCACACTGGGTGTGCAGACCTGGGAACTCAGCACAGGGATGGTGGGAACCCCACACATCATAATGAACACACTGGGTGTGCAGACCTGGGAACTCAGCACAGGGGTGGTGGGAACTCCTCATAATGGGCACAGCGGGTGTACAGACCCGGGAACTCAGCACAGTGATGGTGGGAACTCCTCATAATGGGCGCAGCGGGTGTGTACAGACCTGGGAACTCAGCACAGGGATGGTGGGAACTCCTCATAATGGGCACGGGGGGTACAGACCTGGAAACTCAGCACAGGGATGGTGGGAACCCCCTCATAATGGGCACGGGGGGGGGGGTACAGACCCGGGAACTCATTACAGGGATGGTGGGAACTCCTCATAATGGGCACGGGGGGGGGTACAGACCCGGAAAAAAGCACACAGGATGGTGGGAACTCCTCATAATGGGCACAGCGGGTGTACAGACCTGGGAACTCAGCACAGGGATGGTGGGAACCCCTCATAATGGGCACAGCGGGTGTACAGACCCGGGAACTCAGCACAGGGATGGTGGGAACTCCTCATAATGGGCACAGCGGGTGTACAGACCCAGGAACTCAGCACAGGGATGGTGGGGAACCCCTCATAATGGGCACAGCAGTGTACAGACCCGGGAACTCAGCACAGGGATGGTGGGAACCCCTCATAATGGGCACAGCGGGTGTACAGACCCGGGAACTCAGCACAGGGATGGTGGCAACCCCTCATAATGGGCACAGCGGTGTACAGATCCGGGAACTCAGCACAGGGATGGTGGGAACCCCTCATAATGGGCATAGCGGGTGTACAGACCCGGGAACTCAGCACAGGGATGGTGGGAACCCCTCATAATGGGCACAGCGGGTGTACAGACCTGATGTGAATGTACAATATATATGTAAAGCGCAGAGTAAATTGACGGTGCTATATAAGTACCTGAAATAAATAAATTTATTGAATTAAAAAAACAACACCGCATGTAATTATGTCACATTCTGGAACTTTCTGTGCTTTTAGCTGCCATAATTTATGTTGGTGACAGGTTCTCTTTAAGCTACAGTTTTCCTCTGTCGCTCATCACTCGCAGGGTGTCGCTGTCACAATCACGCCCTCAACTGCCACTTTGATCACAACCTGTGGCTTGCTTCAGGAAATAAGAGCGGAGGGGTCTGCGAGAAACTGCCAGCACCACACCGAGGGGTACCGTTGCCAGCGCTGCCAAGCTGGCTACTACCGAGATTACCGAGAGCCCATCAGCTCCCCACTGGCCTGTAAAGGTAAGGGGTGGCCTGGACGTGTATTGGATAGGTGGAGAGGCTGCAGAGCCCCCCGCACTGCAGCAAGGAACACTCCAAGGGGACGGCGGAGACACTGAATACCGGAGCCTTCTATGATGTGTTTTAATGTGCATGGAAACCCAAACCCAAGAAATTATTATTATTATACAGTATTTATATAGCGCCAAAGGGTATGCTCAGCGCTGTACAGTAGCAGGGGGGACAGAACATGAGACAAGACAGTAACAATACAATACACGAGGGGTTCGAGGGCCCTGATCCTGGGAGCTTACAATCTAGGAGGGAGGGGAAGGTGGTACAGGAGGAGATGGCTGTGGGGGATGGAGTGGCGGGAGGAGTGGAGGAGGTTAGTTGTTAGGTGAGGTCAGGTGTTAGGTGAGGGTGGGGTAGGCTTCCCTGAAGAGGAGGGTTTTCAGGGTGAAGGTGAGGAGGGTAGGCGACAGTCTGATGGATTGGGGTAGGGAGTTCCAGAGGATGGGGGAAGTCCCGGAGAAGTCCTGCAATCGGGCGTGGGAGGAGGAGACCAGGGAGCTAGAGAGTAGGAGGTCCTGTGAGGAGCGGAGGGCACGGGTAGGGTGGTATTTGGATATCAGGTCAGTTATGTAGTTCGGGGCGGCATTGTGAATGGCTTTGTAGGTCAGAGTTAGCAGTTTGAATTTGATGCGTTGGGCAATCGGGAGCCAATGAAGGGATTGGCAGAGGGGGGTGGCAGATGTGGAGCGGTTGGTGAGGTGGACGAGTCTGGCCGCTGAGTTCAGGATAGACTGGAGGGGGGATAGCGCTCTTTTGGGTAGGCCGGTGAGGAGGGAGTTTGCAGTAGTCCAGGCGTGAGATGATGAGGGGGTGTACGAGTAGTTTGGTGGTGTCTGGGGGGTGAGGAACGAACGTATCTTGGAGATGTTGCAGAGCACCAGTCCTTAGGCCCCCCCATTCACACCTGAGCGATTTGCAGCTCGAAGTTCCAAAACGCTTGAGGAGAAAAAAAAAAATCAGTTGTTCTCAATGGAGATGGTTCACATCTCCCCTCCAAGTCACCTGAAGATCAAACAAGTTCTGGAGCTTTTTTATGTCTCCCAAATCTGATAGATTTGTGCCTTTTTGAACATTTTTAATCCCATAGAAATGAATGGAAACACGCAGTCTGTGCGTTTGTGAGCATTTCCGCATGTTTTGGTGCACGTTTTGGGAGTGTATTTCTGCTCAAATTAAACAATTGAGTCCTGTCCGTGATACTTTTTTTTATTTGCACTAACATACAATTTTGAGGACAAGCTTTCAGGGTATGTCCCCTTCTGCAGGGTCCAGGCAGTACTGATCACAAAGTTTCAGCAGATAAAGATAAAAAAAAAGTATCACGTCAGTACTCAATTGTTTCTGTCGCAAGTGCGCTAATACGGCTACAATCACCTCAATGCTCAAATAAAAAAAAAAAAAACGGAAAAAAAAACATGAATAAATACTTATTAAATAAACAAAACACATACACAAATAAATAAGAGTAATCATACATAAATAAAAATAAATACCTGATATGTAAAAATACGTAATTATTAATTAACCCCTAACCCTAAAAATAAACAAATAAATAATAATAATAAAACAATACATAAAGTAACACCCTACCCCCCGAAAAATACAATTATTATTATTAATAATTAAAGTATTATAATATATAATAATTATTATTATTAATAATAATGTATTATTATAAATATTATTATTAATAATAATGTATTTATTATAAATATTATTATTAATAATAAATAATGTATTATTATAAATAATAATAATGATAATAATTTATAATAATAATGTGTGTGGGGGGGGGGGGGGGAGTAGATATGCTTTAAAGAAAGTGTATAAAGAAAAACAGCATTGAAGTGGAGAGGGAGCCATTATATAAGTTTCCATGCAAGTTAAATAAACAAAATACATACACAAATAAATAAGAGTAATCATACATAAATAAAAATAAATAAACTATGTAAAAATACATAATTATTAATTAACCCCTAACCTTAACCTCCCTAACCCTAAAAATAAACAAAATAAAGAATAATAATAAAATAATACATAAACTAACACCCTACCCCCCCCCCCAAAAGTACAATTATTATTATTAATAATAATAAATATAATAATAATAATGTATTATAATAATTATTATTTATAATACATTATTATTATAATTATTATTATTAATAATAATGTATTATAATAATAATTATTATTATTAATAATGTATTATAATAATAATTATTATTATAAATAATTATAATGATGATAATAAAAATAATGTGTGTGTGTGTGTGTGGGGGGGGGGGGGAGTAGATATGCTCTTATTATATAATTTTCCAAGCAAGTTAAGAATATAATATCTTAAAAATAAATACAAATGTAGAATAATGATTTTTGTAATATTGTATACACATGCAGAAAATGATTTGCACCATCCAAAGGACAGGAAAGCAACACTCCCCTGGGGTCAGCATGCTGTAAGAAGTCTGAGCAGTGACAGTGCAATCATGATGTGTGGTCCTGGAAGGAAAGCCAGGAAATTGTACTCAGGGGTGTCCATCCAAATCTGATATCTTGTTTTTGGAGAAAAGAAAATGTTTATTTTTGTGCCAGTGGAGATAGTAAAATGAGTGTGTTAGGGGGTTGGGAGAGGGGCAAAGAGAGAGAGCGAAAGATGGGAAGAGAAGGTATATGGAGGGAACGAGAGAGGAAGAGAAGGTATATGGAAGGAAGGAGAGAGAGGAAGAGAAGGGTATATGGAAGGAAGGAACGAGAGAGGAAGAGAAGGTATATGGAAGGAACGAGAGAGGAAGAGAAGGTATATGGAGGGAACGAGAGAGGAAGAGAAGGTATATGGAGGGAAGGAGAGAGAGGAAGAGAAGGTATATGGAGGGAAGGAGAGAGAGGAAGAGAAGGTATATGGAAGGAACGAGAGAGAGGAAGAGAAGGTATATGGAGGGAAGGAGAGAGAGGAAGAGAAGGAAGAACAAGAGGGAAAGAGAGCAAGAGAAGGAATATGAAAAAAACGAGAGAGAGGAAGAGAAGGTAAATAAAAGGAATAGAAGAGAGAAAGAAAAAAGAAGGTATATTTAAGGAAAAGGAGATATGAGAAGGATATGGAAAAGTATATGGACAGAATGAGGGAATAGATGGTATATAAGGAAGATTTAGGGAAAGAAAAGAGAAAAGAAGAGGTGTGTGTGGGGGGGGGGGGGGGGGGGGGGGGGGGGTTGGGGGGGGGGAGTAAATATATTGAAGGAATGGGAGAGAAAGAGAAATTAAAAAAGAAGGAGATTGATAAAAGAGAAAGTAGAAAGAGCAAGATAGACAGAGAGGTGTGAAGGGAAAAAAAGAGAGCAAAGAACAGGGAGGGAAGGAAGGAAGGAAGGAAGGAAGGAAGGAAGGAAGGAAGGAAGGAAGGTTAAAAATGAATTTGAGAAGTAAAGATGTCAGAAACTGAGAGTGGGAAAGAGAGAAAAAAGTAGAATGAAAGGAGAAAGACAAACATTTGGAAAAGACAGGGAAAGAGAAAAAGAGGAAATGATAAAACGGAGATGAAAAACAATAAGGGAAATAGGAATAGAGAGATATTTAAAGAGTGCGTGATGCGATGCGATGCGATGCGATGCATTGGTGAGCAATTTAGCTCACGTCTCTGCCAGGAAAGCGGCTCAGAAAAGAAAGCCCCCCCCCCCCCCCAAACTTTGTGTGCCATCTCCCGGCCCCTCAGACACAAAAGGAGAAGGGGGGATAAAAGTCCGCCAGCCCGCCTGACACACCTGCCCTTCAGCTAGGGCAGAGCACCAGATTCCTGGGTTCTGATACGGTGTGATATGATTCATCTGGAACTGGGATTTTCGCTCATAGTCGGGCATGACTCCTCGCGGGGGCCGTAATGCCAGCCCTTTGTTCCCTTAAGCCTCTGTCTCCTTCTGTGGTACATCTGTGGCATTAGCTATGCTCATTCAATTAAATCTTGGCTCTTTTTTTTTTGAAGCCCCAATAATCCGAGCTTGTGTACGCGGGACACAGCTGTGAGCGAGGCGAGGAGGGCGCTGTCTATTGTAGCTTCATCCTGGGCCTGGGGTAAAGGGGAGCTCTGCCCAAAAAAGGCCCTATACTGTACACAGTCAGAACACATAGTATATGGAGCACGGGTGTCAAACTGGCGGCCCTTCCAGCTGTTGCCAAACTACAAGAGGCATTGCATGATTGACAGTTACAAGCATGACTCAGAAAGGCAGAGGCATGATGGGACTTGTAGTTTTGCGACAGCTGGAGGGTCGCCACTGACAGCCCTGATATTAGAGGAACCAATAAAAACTGACCTGCCCTAGTAATCCCCCTACCTCCTCGGTGCTCCTCGATACCAACTCTGTGCCGCTGACCTTGCCCAAGTAAGCCGCCCACCCACCACTGTGTATTCAAGACAAGTCTGATTTCAACTTTCAGCTGGTGTGTAACAACCCAACATCAAGGCAGGCTTCAGGTAGTCACCCTGGCTGGGCTGGAAAATATTTATATTTTTTTTCAGTGAAGAAAATAAGAAAGCTGGAAGACTATTTTATGAAAGAAAGAGAGATAGAGAGCGGGGCGAGCGGGCGAGCGCACGCCCTCCCAACCCTCTTGTTTGCTTTTTTTTTATAAAATGGATCTTGCAGGACTACATGATTACGCTCCTGACATGTCAGTATTATACTGCAACCAGGGCCGGGACAAGGGGTGGGCGGGAGGGGCGGCTGCCCTGGGCACAGTGGTTTACTGTAGGGATGGGGGTGCTTTGCTTCTGTTACAAGGCTGACAGGAGTGACACTACTCCTGTCAGCCCAGTGCTGGGAGCAGCTAGGGGATAAGAGGAGAGAGCTGGGACACGGTGCAGGCTGTGTTCTCACTCCCCCCCTCCTCCTTCCTGCCAGTGCAGTGCTGTGTTAACATGCAGGTGGGTGTCTTCACAGACACGGGGGGGGGGGGGGGGGGGGGGGGGGGGGGGGGCGAACCTCTGGCTCAGTTCGCTACAGTGCATCTAACCGTAAAAAAACAGGTCCCTGCTCCCCCCCCCCCCCCACAAAAAAGTGGCGAATGTGGTGGTGGAAGGGGTGGAGGAGGCAAACAAGCGGAACTTCCCGTTTTTGGGTGACGTTCCGCTTTAAGCTCCAGGAAATGACTTTGCCTAGGCTAGGATGATGTCATCACTCGCTGAATGCAGGAGGAAGCGTTTCCTTAATCCCTTCTCCCCCTAGTGGTCAGACTGCGCATTGTCACGCCGTAGCAGGTCACATGATGAAAGGCTGCAGCAGGGGGGCTGATCTGCGTCAGACATTTGTGAACACAGCCGAGAACTGCACAAAACTGTGTCATCTCTGAGCCGGCATCCCAGTCCAGGAAGTAGATGGTCACCATCTGGAGGATGCTTGAATAAAGATGTTGCCGTCCTTCTGGAGAGAAAAGGAATTGAAGGCATTGCCAGGGGGATCTCTGTGATCTCCCTGAGAGCTGACCAAATACCTGGACGTGTGACATATTTACTTTGGAATGTATGCATTCATTGAAAATCTCTATTCTGACGCTAGGTCCACTTTGGGTTGTAAGCAGGCTGCCAGTGAAGGAAGGAGGAGTGGCGTTGCGATGCTTCAGGGTTTTTTCGCTTCTCTCCATACAGAATGTATCTGTAATGCCGTATCGGGTCCAATTAACGAAACATTAAAGCTTTATTGTCGGACGCTGGAAGAGTGTCACACCCCGCACGGGATTCTGCTAACTGCAAGCCCGGCGTTGGGCCGGCCCATACTGCGACCACTGCTTGGTGGGATATTGGGGGGTTTGGGGACAACGGCTGCCGGCCCCTGCGGACTGCGCCAGAGACTGCGACCCCAATAATACGGGAGAAATGCCAGAACAGGTAACCACATCTCACCCGATAACGTGGTTGTGTGTTACTAGACGATGGCACCCCACCAGGAAATTACTAACATTCCTGTCCCTTCAGAGTAGGATTCAAGTCGCATCCAGGGGCGGACTGACCATTTAGGCACTCGGAGTTACTGCCCGAGGGCCCAGGGTTCAGTAGGGGCCCCATATGAGATGCCCCCTGGTACCTTTCATATGCTTTTTTGTGGTTGTGTGGTTTGAGTTGGGAGAGGACACAGGGGCCCCGTGATTTCCTATTGCCTGGGGGCTCCCCATGAGTTGTCAGTCCGCCCCTGGTCGCACCCCATGTTTCCCAATGAGTACCATTCATATCTGTGCGACTTCGAGTCGGCAGCGACTTGAAAGTAGTTCCTGCATTACTTTGGTCTGACCTTTCACGTGACTCGAGAGGGCCATAGACTTCAATGGGAAACCCTCTAAAGTTGCATGAGAGTCGCACCTGAATGATAATGTGCGACTTTGTAGAGCCAAAAGTTGCATCAAAAGTCGCAACAAGTCGCATTGTAAAGTCGCACACAGTGTGAATGGAACCTAAGGCAAACATCATCCAGAACGGGATTCTGTTGCTGCAAGCCCGGTCGTGTGGCCGGCCCATTGACGATGATTACTAACTCCTGTCTTCAGGTAGGAACAAGTCGCACCCCATGTTTCCCAATGAGTACCATTCATACCTGTGCGACTTGAAAGTAGTGACTTAAAAGTAGTCGCAGCGACTTGAAAGTAGTTCCTGCATTACTTTGGTCTGACTTTCACGTGACTCGAGGGCCATAGACTTCAATGGAAACCCTCTAAAGTTGCATGAGAGTCGCACCTGAATGATACACGTGCGACTTTGTAGAGCACAAACAATCATTCTTGGTCAAAGCCAAAGTTGCATCAAAGTCGCAACAAGTCGCATTGTAAAGTCGCACAAGTGTGAATGGAACCTAAGGCAACACATCCCAGAACGGGATTCTGTTACTGCAAGCCCGGTGTGGCCGGCCCATACTGCGACCACTGCTTGAGTACCATTCATATCTGTGCGACTTCAAGTCGCAGCGACTTGAAAGTAGTTCCTGCACTACTTTGGTCTGACTTGCATGCAACTCGAGGGCCATAGACTTCAATGTAAATTCTGCAAAGTCGCACCTTGATGATATACATGCGACCTGTATGCGAATTTGTAGAGCACAAACAATCATCCTTGGTACATGCACTACTTTTGGTGTGATTTGCATAGACATCTGTGTCTTGCAAATCGCACTTGAGGTCGGCCTGTCACCTGACTTTGAAATCGTGCAACTTCACTGTAAGTCGCACTATTTCAAAGTCGAGTTTGATGTGACCGGGGTGTCTGGTGTTCAGCCGGTGTGATTTCAGGTGCGATTTGGGAATTGAAAATCGCACCTGATATCGCATCTAATGAATGTGAATGTCGGTGTCACGTGCGATTTGCTGCGGCGCGATTTCTAAAGTAGCTCTCGCATGATTTTTCCTGTAGGTTTTTTGCGATTTTACATACATAGAATATAATGGAAATCGCACTGCAAATGGCAAGAAATCGTTGAAAATCTTTACGAGTCGCAATAAAGTCTTCAGAAATCGCCCCTGAAATTGCGCACAAATCGCAGCGATGTGTCCGATGACTTCAACCATTTTTGAAACCCTGCTATATTATAGGTTGTAGATGTCGTCATTCGCTAACAGAAGGCTCCGCCCTGTTCTCTTTTTGCAGCAGCGACAATGAACATTATCTGAACATTCCTATTGGTGGGAGGATCCCTGACTTCATAGACGCTCCAGCCAATGAGAGCGAGGACGAGTGGAAGTGGAACAGCGAAAAGGGATTTTCGGCATTGAGGCATCCAGGTACTGCGGTGGTGGTGGGCGCGCCTCGACCTAAAGTAACCTCAAACAAATTGGGCACGACCGACCTTCTTCCATCTCAGCGATTACATTTTAAAAGTCGCATGTATTCGCATTCGCACATGAGCACGGCGGGACAAGGTTGCTTTAAGTTTTTTTTCTATTATTATTTAAATTTTTTTTTTACACTGTAGCTTTTCTTTATTGTTGGATCAACTTTATTGCTATCTCAAGGGATGAACAACATCCATTCTAACTGCATGGGCCATGACAGGTCCTCTTTATGAAGAGATTTGGGGTCACACCTCTGTGTGTTGCACGTGTTGCATTTTGTGGCGCGTTTTGTGGTGTGTTTTTGATGCATTTTGTGTCTTTTTTTTGCCAATAGGAAAGCATTGACCTTTATGCCACTTTTATGTGACTTTGGATGGGTGCGACTTTGATGTGACTTGGATGAGGCTTTGGACGGGTGCGACTTTGATGTGACTTGGATGAGGCTTTGGACGGGTGCGACTTTGATGTGACTTGGATGAGGCTTTGGACGGGTGCGACTTTGATGTGACTTGGATGCAGCTTTGGACGGGTGCGACTTTGATGTGACTTGGATGAGGCTTTGGACGGGTGCGACTTTGATGTGACTTGGATGAGGCTTTGGACGGGTGTGACTTTGATGTGACTTGGATGAGGCTTTGGACGGGTGCGACTTTGATGTGACTTGGATGAGGCTTTGGACGGGTGCGACTTTGATGTGACTTGGATGAGGCTTTGGACGGGTGCGACTTTGATGTGACTTGGATGAAGCTTTGGACAGGTGCGACTTTGATGTGACTTTGGACGGGTGCGACTTTGATGTGACTTGGATGAGGCTTTGGACGGGTGCGACTTTGATGTGACTTGGATAGGGCTTTGGATGGGTGCAACTTTGATGTGACTTGGATGGGGCTTTGGATGGGTTCATCTTTGATGTGACTTGGATGGGGCTTTGGATGGGTTCATCTTTGATGTGACTTGGATGGGGCTTTGGACGGGTGCGACTTTGATGTGACTTGGATGGGGCTTTGGATGGGTGCATCTTTGATGTGACTTGGATGGGGCTTTGGACGGGTGCGACTTTGATGTGACTTGGATGGGGCTTTGGACGGGTGCGACTTTGATGTGACTTGGATAGGGCTTTGGATGGGTGCAACTTTGATGTGACTTGGATGGGGCTTTGGATGGGTGCATCTTTGATGGGGCTTTGGACGGGTGCGACTTTGATGTGACTTGGATAGGGCTTTGGACGGGTGCAACTTTGATGTGACTTGGATGGGGCTTTGGATGGGTGCATCTTTGATGGGGCTTTGGACGGGTGCGACTTTGATGTGACTTGGATAGGGCTTTGGATGGGTGCATCTTTGATGTGACTTGGATGGGGCTTTGGATGGGTGCATCTTTGATGTGACTTGGATGGGGCTTTGGACGGGTGCGACTTTGATGTGACTTGGATGGGGCTTTGGACGGGTGCAACTTTGATGTGACTTGGATGGGGCTTTGGATGGGTGCATCTTTGATGTGACTTGCATGGGGCTTTGGACGGGTGCGACTTTGATGTGACTTGGATGAGGCTTTGGACGGGTGCGACTTTGATGTGACTTGGATAGGGCTTTGGACGGGTGCGAATTTGATGTGACTTGGATAGGGCTTTGGATGGGTGCGACTTTGATGTGACTTGGATGAGGCTTTGGAAGGGTGCGATTTTGATGTGACTTGGATGAGGCTTTGGAAGGGTGCGAATTTGATGTGACTTGGATACGACTTAGGATGGGTGTGTGTTGGATGTGAGTTTGATGCTACTTTGAAGCTCCGTTCCCACTAGTCCACCCGATTTCGAGGCGACTTTGGATGGGTGCAACTTTGATGTAACTTGGATGCGACTTTGGATGGGTGCGACTTTGATGTGACTTGGATGCAACTTTGGATGGGTGTGACTTGGATGCAACTTTGGATGGGTGTGACTTTGATGTGACTTGGATGCGGCTTTGGATGGGTGCGACTTTGATGTGACTTGGATGCGGCTTTGGATGGGTGTGCCTTGGATGCGAGCTTGATGCTACTTTGAGGCTCCTTTCCCACTAGTGCAACTCCAAAGTCACCCGATTTCGAGTGCAACTTTAGTGTGCGACTTTTATGCAACTTTACACTCTCTGACACTCAAGTTGTAAGAATCAAAGTAGTGCAGGAAACTTTTCAAAGTCACTGCAACTTTAAGCTGCATAGATTGGAACGGGTGCCATTGAAATCAATGGGCTGTGACTTTTTTGATGTGACTTGGATGCGACTTTGGACGGGTGCAACTTTGATGTGACTTGGATGCGACTTTGGACGGGTGCAACTTTGATGTGACTTGGATGGGTGCGACTTTGATGTGACTTGGATGGGTGCGGCTTTGATGTGAGTTTGATGCTACTTTGAGGCTCTGTTCCCACTAGTTTAACTCCAAAGTCACCTGATTTTGAGTGCAACTTTGGCACTCAACTTGCAAGAACGTCGCATCAGAGTAGTGCAGGAACCATTTCAAAGTCGCTGCAACTTTAAGCTGCATAGATTGGAACGGGTGTCATTGAAATCAATGGGCTGGGACTTAAGTGTCACATGACAGGTCACACTAGCTGGTACAAAGCCTGATGCTACTTGAGTGCCACACAGTGTAAAGTCGCATCAAAGTCGCACTACATGAACAGAACTGTCATACCTTCCTGTGACGGAAGCGTAGGCAGGACAGAACACACAAAGCTTTATTAATCTATGGCAAACACTCAAGTAGGGTATGAAGGTTGTGTCCGGGTACCCAAAGAAGGGGAAGGGCCAAAACAATTGTAATCCGGCCCCCAGGTAGGGCAAGTTTGAGCAGCGATGGGCTCTGGCAGGTATTGATCCAGGCAGGGTAATGGGGACTCCCAGATAGTCCAGGCAGGGCAAAGAGGGGTATAGACACTCACAGTTCCCACAGGGGTCGCCTCTGGCACACACAGCCGGCAGCAGGCAACGATATTCCTTGGCACACAGCGGGTAAAAGCCGAATATTCCTGGGCACACACACAGCAGGCAGGTAGCGGTACTCCCGGGCACACGGCGGGTAACACGGCGGAGTATTTCTGGGCGCACAGCGGGTAACCCGGCGGAGTATTTCTGGGCGCACAGCGGGTAACCCGGCGGAGTATTTCTGGGCGCACAGCGGGTAACACGGCGGAGTATTTCTGGGCGCACAGCGGGTAACCAGGCGGAGTATTTCTGGGCGCACAGCTGGTAACACGGCGGAGTATTTCTGGGCACACCGCTGGTAACACGGAGGAGTATTTCTGGGCACACCGCTGGTAACACGGAGGAGTATTTCTGGGCACACAGCGGGTCACACGGCAGAGTATTTCTGGGCACACAGCGAGTAACACGGCGGAGTATTTCTGGGCACACAGCGGGTCACACGGCGGAGTATTTCTGGGCACACAGCGGGTCACACGGCGGAGTATTTCTGGGCACACAGCGGGTCACACGGCGGAGTATTTCTGGGCACACAGCGGGTCACACGGCGGAGTATTTCTGGGCACACAGCGAGTAACACGGCGGAGTATTTTCTGGGCACACAGCGAGTAACACGGCGGAGTATTTCTGGGCACACAGCGGGTCACACGGCGGAGTATTTCTGGGCACACAGCGAGTAACACGGCGGAGTATTTCTGGACACACAGCGGGTAACCCGGCGGAGTATTTCTGGGCACACAGCGAGTAACACGGCGGAGTATTTCTGGGCACACAGCGGGTAACACGGCGGAGTATTTCTGGGCACACAGCGGGTAACGCGGCGGAGTATTTCTGGGCACACAGCGGGTCACACGGCGGAGTATTTCTGGGCACACAATGGCAGCAGGTAACCCTAGCTCAGGGATTGGCAGAGAGCCCAGCGGGGATGGCTGCGGGGGTTTGGCCTCAACTCAGACCTCCCAGCAGCAGCTCACAGTGACCGCGATCAGAAGACACAGGCTGGGTCCCGCTCCGGCCGTTTTAAAAACCGGAGCAGGACGCTTCCCGGTTGCCCCGGCAACGGCTGGCCCAGCATCACGTTGCCGGGGCAACGAGGCACGCCCCGACTCTGGCCGCGCGCTTTCGTGAGCGCGGCCTTTGTCTCCGGCGGGTGCAGAGCGCGGGAAGCCTCATGCCCGTGCTGCGCCCACTGGGGGGACGCGCAGAGACACCCTGGCAGCCTTCACTGGGGATTCTTGTTGGGGGGGTGCGACTCCTCGGCGGCTTCGCGGAGGAGAGGTGCTACCCGCACCACAGGGGCTGTTTTCTCCCGTCCTGCACAGCCTTGGAAGTAGGCTGTGGCAGGACTCGAGGAATGTGCAAGGGGGGAGGGAGTGATCAAAGGGACAGGGGGACAGCAGGCAAGGGGGGTGGGGGGTGGACCGTGACACTTAACAAAAAAAAGTCACAGCAAAGTCACACCCATCCAAAGTCACAGCAAAGTGGTATCAAAGTCAATACTTTGTTATTGACAACCCCCCCCCCCCACACACACACACAAAACGCATCAAAGACATACTACATGTGTTTCTGCCGTGTGTCAACTGAAGTCTATTGAGCCAAAGATGCATGCATGTGTGTGCGTTCCTGAACCCTTCCAAAAACGCAGCTGCTGAAAAATGCACAGGTGTGAACGTGTCCAATAGGAAACAATGTTAAACGGACTGCAGTGCGTTTCTTCACAATGCTAAATGCACTAAAAAAAACGCATTGGTGTGAACTAGACCTCTCCTCTGGCTTCCAAAGCATCTGATCAAACTGAGATCAGTGACAGGCTCTGTGTAATAGATCAGTGACGGGCTCTGTGTAATAGATCAGTGACGAGCTCTGTGTAATAGGTCAGTGACGAGCTCTCTGTAATAGGTCAGTGACGGGCTCTCTGTAATAGGTCAGTGACGGGCTCTCTGTAATAGGTCAGTGACGGGCTCCGTGTAATAGGTCAGTGACGGGCTCCGTGTAATAGATCAGTGACGGGCTCCGTGTAATAGATCAGTGACGGGCTCTCTGTAATAGATCAGTGACGGGCTCCGTGTAATAGATCAGTGACGGGCTCCGTGTAATAGATCAGTGACGGGCTCCGTGTAATAGGTCAGTGACGGGCTCCGTGTAATAGGTCAGTGACGGGCTCCGTGTAAATAGGTCAGTGACGGGCTCCGTGTAATAGGTCAGTGACGGGCTCCGTGTAATAGATCAGTGACGGGCTCCGTGTAATAGATCAGTGACGGGCTCCGTGTAATAGATCAGTGACGGGCTCTCTGTAATAGGTCGGTGTCGGGCTCCGTGTAATAGATCAGTGACGGGCTCCGTGTAATAGATCAGTGACGGGCTCCGTGTAATAGGTCAGTGACGGGCTCCGTGTAATAGATCAGTGACGGGCTCCGTGTAATAGATCAGTGACGGGCTCTCTGTAATAGGTCGGTGTCGGGCTCCGTGTAATAGATCAGTGACGGGCTCCGTGTAATAGATCAGTGACGGGCTCCGTGTAATAGATCAGTGACGGGCTCCGTGTAATAGATCAGTGACGGGCTCCGTGTAATAGATCAGTGACGGGCTCCGTGTAATAGATCAGTGACGGGCTCCGTGTAATAGATCAGTGACGGGCTCCGTGTAATAGATCAGTGACGGGCTCTCTGTAATAGGTCGGTGTCGGGCTCCGTGTAATAGATCAGTGACGGGCTCCGTGTAATAGATCAGTGACGGGCTCCGTGTAATAGGTCAGTGACGGGCTCCGTGTAATAGATCAGTGACGGGCTCCGTGTAATAGATCAGTGACGGGCTCCGTGTAATAGATCAGTGACGGGCTCTCTGTAATAGGTCGGTGTCGGGCTCCGTGTAATAGATCAGTGACGGGCTCCGTGTAATAGATCAGTGACGGGCTCCGTGTAATAGGTCAGTGACGGGCTATCTGTATTAGATCGGTGACGGGCTATCTGTATTAGATCGGTGACGGGCTATCTGTATTAGATCGGTGACGGGCTCCGTGTAATAGGTCAGTGACGGGCTCCGTGTAATAGGTCAGTGACGGGCTCCGTGTAATAGGTCAGTGACGGGCTCCGTGTAATAGGTCAGTGACGGGCTCCGTGTAATAGGTCAGTGACGGGCTCCGTGTAATAGGTCAGTGACGGGCTCCGTGTAATAGGTCAGTGACGGGCTCCGTGTAATAGGTCAGTGGCGGGCTCCGTGTAATAGGTCAGTGGCGGGCTCCGTGTAATAGGTCAGTGGCGGGCTCCGTGTAATAGGTCAGTGGCGGGCTCCGTGTAATAGGTCGGTGATGGGCTCCGTGTAATAGGTCGGTGTCGGGCTCTGTGTAATAAATCAGTGTTGGGCTCTGTGTAATACGTTTTCTTGTGTCTCTTCTTTCTCCTGTACCGGGCAGAGAAGTGTGTGTGTAAAGAGCGAATGCTGGGCAGCATCACCGACTTCTGCCAGATGAAATACGCCTACGGTGAGTAACGGTTCTTATGTCAGTAAAGGTCCAAGAGAACCCATCTGTGTTCTCAACCAATCAGATTCCAGCAAACATATTTCCAATGTTGGTTCTATTTCAGTTTTTTGGTAGAGGTTGGGGAGTTTAGGAAGAACTAGAGCGGTGGTGGTCAACGTGTGGAGGGGTCTTCAAGGGCGGCCACATCACTAAAGGGCCACACATAAAATTCAGTGAATATTCAATGTAAGAGACGGCAGACATACACAAGGATATAGATAGAGACTATATGATACCAGAGATGGTCAGAGACTGCAGACATGATACCAGAGACGGTCAGAGACTGCAGACATGATACCAGAGACGGTCAGAGACTGCAGACATGATACCAGAGGACGGTCAGAGACTGCAGACATGATACCAGAGACGGTCAGAGACTGCAGACATGGTACAAGAGACGGTCAGAGACTGCAGACATGATACCAGAGACGGTCAGAGACTGCAGACATGATACCAGAGACGGTCAGAGACTGCAGACATGATACCAGAGACGGTCAGAGACTGCAGACATGGTACAAGAGACGGTCAGAGACTGCAGACATGATACCAGAGACGGTCAGAGACTGCAGACACGATACAAGAGACGGTCAGAGACTGCAGACACGATACAGGAGACGGTCAGGGACTGCAGACACGATACAGGAGACGGTCAGGGACTGCAGACACGATACAGGAGACGGTCAGAGACTGCAGACACGATACAAGAGACGGTCAGAGACTGCAGACACGATACAAGAGACGGTCAGAGACTGCAGACACGATACAAGAGACGGTCAGAGACTGCAGACATGGTACAAGAGACGGTCAGAGACTGCAGACATGATACAAGAGACGGTCAGAGACTGCAGACATGGTACAAGAGACGGTCAGAGACTGCAGACATGATACAAGAGACGGTCAGAGACTGCAGACATGGTACAAGAGACGGTCAGAGACTGCAGACATGGTACAAGAGACGGTCAGAGACTGCAGACATGATACAAGAGACGGTCAGAGACTGCAGACATGATACAAGAGACGGTCAGAGACTGCAGACATGGTACAAGAGACGGTCAGAGACTGCAGACATGATACAAGAGACGGTCAGAGACTGCAGACATGGTACAAGAGACGGTCAGAGACTGCAGACATGATACAAGAGACGGTCAGAGACTGCAGACACGATACAGGAGATGGTCAGAGATTGGAGACACGATACAGGAGATGGTCAGAGACTGCAGACACGATACAGGAGATGGTCAGAGACTGCAGACACAGTACAGGAGATGGTCAGAGACTGCAGACACGATACAGGAGATGGTCAGAGACTGCAGACACAGTACAGGAGATGGTCAGAGACTGCAGACACGATACAGGAGATGGTCAGAGACTGCAGATATGATACAAGAGATAATCAGAGACTGCAGATATGATACCAGAGATTGCAGACATGATACAGGAGATGGTCAGAGACTGCAGACATGATACAAGAAATGGTTAGATCAACCAAAGCAACCAATCAGAATCCCTCCTCTAACTCTGCAACTGCACTCAATTCTTATTGGTTGGTCGAGTTTATTGCACTGTACGCTCCTCGGCTTCCTTTTTAATGAAGACTAAAGCTCCTGTTCATCTGATTACTAAACCCAGCTGCTGTTTTGTTGAGCCAACAATTTTCCGCCCACCTCCTTAATTTTTCTCAATCGAAGGATGCGCGAATATAGTGAATACAGGGTCCGGGAGAGCGGATATAGTGAATGCGGGGTCCGGGGAGACCGGATATAGTGAATGCTGAGTCCGGGGGGAGCGGATATAGTGAATGCGGGGTCCGGGGAGAGCGGATATAGTGAATGCGGGGTCCGGGGAGAGCGGATATAGTGAATGCGGGGTCCGGGGAGAGCGGATATAGTGAATGCGGGGTCCTGGGAGAGCGGATATAGTGAATGCGGGGTCCGGGGAGAGCGGATATAGTGAATGCGGGGTCCGGGGAGAGCGGATATAGTGAATGCGGGGTCCGGGGAGAGCGGATATAGTGAATGCGGGGTCCGGAGAGAGAGCGGATATAGTGAATGCGGGGTCCGGGGAGAGCGGATATAGTGAATGCGGGGTCGGGGAGAGCGGATATAGTGAATGCGGGGTCCGGGGAGAGCGGATATAGTGAATGCGGGGTCCGGGAGAGCGGATATAGTGAATGCGGGGTCCGGGGAGAGCGGATATAGTGAATGCGGGGTCCGGGGAGAGCGGATATAGTGAATGCGGGGTCCGGGGAGAGCGGATATAGTGAATGCGGGGTCCGGGGAGAGCGGATATAGTGAATGCGGGGTCCGGGGAGAGCGGATATAGTGAATGCGGGGTCCGGGGAGAGCGGATATAGTGAATGCGGGGTCCGGGGAGAGCGGATATAGTGAATGCGGGGTCCGGGGAGAGCGGATATAGTGAATGCGGGGTCCGGGGGAGAGCGGATATAGTGAATGCGGGGTCCGGGGAGAGCGGATATAGTGAATGCGGGGTCCGGGGAGACCGGATATAGTGAATGCTGAGTCCGGGGGGAGCGGATATAGTGAATGCGGGGTCCGGGGAGAGCGGATATAGTGAATGCGGGGTCCGGGGAGAGCGGATATAGTGAATGCGGGGACCGGGGAGAGCGGATATAGTGAATGCGGGGTCCGGGGAGAGCGGATATAGTGAATGCGGGGTCCGGAGAGACCGGATATAGTGGATGCGGGGTCCGGGGAGAGCGGATACAGTGAATGCGGGGTCCGGGGAGAGCGGATACAGTGAATGCGGGGTCCGGGGAGAGCGGATACAGTGAATGCGGGGTCCGGGGAGAGCGGATACAGTGAATGCGGGGTCCGGGGAGAGCGGATACAGTGAATGCGGGGTCCGGGGAGAGCGGATACAGTGAATGCGGGGTCCGGGAAGAGCGGATATAGTGAATGCCGGGTCCGGGGAGAGCGGATATAGTGAATGCCGGGTCCGGGGAGACCAGATATAGTGAATGCGGGGTCCGGGGAGACCAGATATAGTGAATGCGGGGTCCGGGGAGACCAGATATAGTGAATGCGGGGTCCGGGGAGACCAGATATAGTGAATGCAGGGTCCGTGGTTTAGTAAGACATTAACGGGGTATATGTAGGGGTTTACAAACACTTTAACATACAGCAATCCCACCCCCCTGCCAAAAAAAAAATAAAAGGTCGTTGTTGCTTGTGAGCATCCTTGATTCCTTGCTAATGACCGCCTCAACTGAAATTGACGTAATGCACACAAAGCAGTTGTCAGCGGGGGTTTAAATCTCATGCCACATGCAATTAAAATCTTGAAAGTAGTTGAGCCCCCCTTTTTTTTTTTTGTAATTGTTCCACATTGTGACAGCATCACGCTATTTATTTATTTATTTCAGGTACTTATATAGCACCATCAATGTACGCAGCACTTTACATATATATTGTACATTCACATCAGTCCCTAACCCTCAAGGGGCGTACAATCTAAGGTCCCTAACCCTCAAGGGGTGTACAATCTAAGGTCCCTAACCCTCAAGGGGCGTACAATCTAAGGTCTCTAACCCTCAAGGGGCGTACAGTCTAAAATCCCTAACCCTCAAGGGGGGTACAATCTAAGGTCCCTAACCCTTAAGGGGCATACAATCTAAGGTCCCTAACCCTCAAGGGGTGTACAATCTAAGGTCCCTAACCCTTAAGGGGCATACAATCTAAGGTCCCTAACTCACATTCATACATACACATACTAGGGACAATTTAGACAGGAGCCAATTCACCTCACAGCATGTCTTTGGAGTGTGGGAGGAAACCCACGCAGGCACAGGGAGAACATGCACACTGCAGGCAGGTGGTGTCATGGTTAGGATTCAAACCAAGGACCCTACCCACGTGGAAGAAAAATATATTTTAAATATATTTTTAAAAATATTCTTCCCAAATATATTGACATATATTTGAAATACTAAAATGTTTTTGTATTCAATATATAAAAAAATATATAAACATACTGTATGTTGAAATGCGTTTTTTATATATTACCTGCACTCCCACATGGAAGAAAAATAATTTTTAAATATATAAAAAAAATATTCTTCCCAAATATATTTGACATATATTTGAAATATTACAAATTTTGGTCGCATTCAATATATTTAAAAAAAAAAAAAAAAAAAATTAAAAAAAAAAAAAAAAATAAATTATATATATATCTATATATATACACACACAAATAAATAATATAAAAATATAAAAAAAAACAAACAAAAAATATATAAAATAAAAAAAAAAAAAAAAAAAATAAAAACACACACAAACAAAAATAAATATAAATAATATATAAAAAAAAAAATAAAATATATAAACACACACAAACAAACAAAAAAATAAAAATAAAAAAATAAAAAATAAACTGTATATATAAATATATAATATAAATATAAAATATATATATAAAGATATAAAAAACACAACAACAAAATATATATATATATAATATATATATATATATATACAAACACAAACACAAAATTATATAAAAAAATAAATAATAAAAAAAACACACACACACACAAAAACACAACCAAACACAAAATATAAATATATAGAATAAATAAAAAAAATAAAATATAAAAATATAAAATATATATATATATATATATATTAAAACACACACAAAAAATATAAATATAAAAAATATATATATATATAAATAAAAATAATATATATATAAACAAACAAAATATATATAAATAAATATATAAAAAATATATAAAAAAAAAAAAAAAAATAAACACAAACAAACACACAAAAATAAAAAAAATAAAAATAAAAAAAAAAAAACACAATATAAATATAAAAATATATAAAAAAAATAAAATATATAAATATATATATACAAAAAACAACACACACACAAAAACACACACAACACACAACACAATATATAATATAAGATATATAAAAAATATAAAATAATATATATAAAATTAAAATAAAAAACACACACACACACAATATAAAAAAATAATAAAATATAAATATAATATATATAAAACAAACACACAAATTAAAATATATATATATAAATATATATAAAATATATATATATATATATATATAATATATATATATACACACACATAAAAAAAAATAAAAAAAATAATACACAAACATAAATAATATATATATATATATAAATATAAACACACACATAAATATATAAAAATATATATAAACACACACAAAAAAAAACAATATATAAATATATATACAAACATATATAATAAATATATAATATATATATACACATAAAATAAAAAAAAAAAAAAAATATATAATAAACACAAAATATATATATTATAAAAAATATATATAAAAAACAAAATATAATATATATATATAAAATAAAAATATATATATATATATAAAACACAAAAAAAAAAATATAATAAATATAAAATAAATAAATATATAAAAAAAAACACACAAAAACACACACACACACAAAATATAAATAAATATATATATAAATAATAAATATATATATATATAAAAAACAAAACACACACACAATATAAATAAAAAAAAAAAAAAAAAATAATATAAACACACACATATATAAAAAAATATAATAAAAATACACACACCAAAAATATATATATATAAATATATATATAAAATAACACACACACATAAATATAATATATATATATACAACATATATATAACATATATAAACACAATAAAATATACACACAAAAATAAAAACAAACAGAAGACAGACAAAAAGACAGACAGAAAAAAGACAGACAGACAACAAAACACACAACTGTATGTTGAAAAAAAAAAAAAAAAAAATAATTAAAGAAAAAAAAAGCATATTTTTAAAAAAAATTTTCAGAAAATATGTCTTTGAAAATAAATTTAGGCTAAAAAAACTTAGGAGTTTTTTTGAAAACAAAAAAAAAAAAAAAAAAAAAAAAAAAAAAAAAAAAAAAAACAAAATAAAAAAATAACTAAAAAAAAAAAAAATTTCACACTGAGAAAAAAAAATGCTTGCGGAAAAAAAAAAAAAATGCTGCTTGCAGCATCTGCGGAACATGTTTGGGGAGCTTAAAAAAATACCCCAAAATGCCTCTTCCATTGAAATCAATGAAAACCCCCTGAAAAATAAAAAAAAAAAAAAAAAATAAGCGTTTTTGGTGCAAAAAAAAAGTCAAAAAAATAAAAAAAAAAAAAAGCGCTCAGAAAAAAAAAAAAAAAAAAAATTAAAAAAAATAAAAAAAAATCGGTGTGAAAGTAGTCTAAATCTTCATTTTTGGAAAAAAAAAAAACAAATATAAAAAAAAATTAAAAAAAAATAAAAAAAAAAAAAGAAGAATATATTTTAAAAAAAAATTTTTAAATATATGCCTTTAAAAAATATAAAAAAATTAAAAAAAAAAAAAAAAAAAAAATATTAAAAAGGCCAATATATTGACAAAAAAAAAAATAAAAAAAAAATTTTTCAAAAAAAAAAAAAAATTGGAAAAAAAAAAAAAAAAATAAAAAAAAAAAAAAAGCAAATAAAAAAAAAAAAAAAAAACCAATTAAAAAAAAAAAAAAAAAAAAAAAAAAAAAATCGCTAAAAAAAAAGGAAAAAGTTCTGTGAAAAAAATGAAAAAAAAAAAAAACAGGAGCAGGGGGATGAGGGTTCCGGGGGCCCCCAAAAAAATTCCAAAAAAAAAAAAACAGAAAAAAAAAAAAAAAAAAAAAAATGCAAAAAAAAAAAAAAAAAAAAAAAAAAAATAGTATAAAAAAAAAATAAAAAAAATGTTCATCAAAAAAAAATAAAAAAAAAAAAAAAAAAAAAAAAAAAATGAAGGAAAAAAAAAAAAAAAAAAAAAAAAAAAATGAATGTTGAAAAAAAAAAAAAAAACAGAAATGAAAAAAAAAAAAAAAAAAAATGTTCGCCCCTCACAAAAAAAAAAAAAAAAAAAAAAAAAAAAATGGAAAAAAAATCGCCCCTCAACAGAAATGAAAAAAAAAAATGGAATGTTTGCCCCTCACACAGAAAAAAATCGGTCTAAAAAAAAAAAATGTTCGCCCCTCAAAAAACAAAAAAAAAAAAAAAAAAAACAAAAAAATGTTCGCCCCTCACACAGAAATGATCGGTCTAAAAAAAAAATGGAAAAAAAAAAAAAAAAAAAAAAAATGAGAAAGAATACAACAAAAATTCAAAAAGAAATGCGTCTAACAAATGATGACTGATCTGCATGTTCAAAGGGAAAGAAGGATTTGAAAAAACAAAACATGAAAATTAGTACTTGGTGACAAAAAATTGTTGGTAAACAGAGGTCAACGTTTCCTAAAAGTTGGCCCCCAGGTTCGCAACATCTCAGGAGGGATTTTGGCCCAAAAAAAAAAAAAAAAGTCATTAAAAAAAACCAAAAGTGATCAAATTAAAAAAAAAAAGTAAACAAGGTGTCACTTCAAACATCATTGCTTACTACGTTTGAAATCTATGAATGAAACAGAGATCACATGGTAAAAGGGCTAATCAAAACAGCCTTGTACCATGTGACAAAAATGTGACCAATCACAAAAAACAAAATTTCTCAATGGCTGCAAGAATGCAAAAAAAAAAAAAAGGAAAAAAATTGTTTTTAAAGCCTTTATGGGTGTAAAAAAAAATCAAAAAAAAAAAAATCTTCAAAACCCCCCACAAGTAGTACAAAAAACCATGGTGATAGTCTACTGCTAAAAAAACAGTATGTAAAAAAAAAAATAAAAAAAAAAAAAATAAAAAAAAAAAAAAAAAAAAAAAAAAAATTTTTGAAAAAAATTAAAATTTTTGGTATAAAAACTAATTTGGGTTATTTTTTTTTTTTACTAAAAAAAAAAAAATAAAAAAAAAAAATTTATGAAAAAAAATTAATTTGCAGAATTTTATAAGAAAAACACTTTAAAAAAAAAAAAAAAATAAAAAAAAAAAAAAAAAAAAAAAAAAAAAAAAAAAAAAATAAAAAAAATAAAGTTTAAAAAAAAAAAAAAAAAAAAAAAAATTCATAAATACAGTGTTGCATGACCGCGCAATTGTCATTCAAAGTGTGATAAAAAAAATGAAAAAATGAAAATTGGCCTGGGAGGGAAAAAAAAAAAGTGTCCAACATGAAAAAAAAAAAAAAAAAAAAAAAAAAAAAAAAAAAAAAAAAAAAAAAAAAAAAAAAAAACAGGTGTGAAATGTCCCATAGGAATCCAAAAAACAAAAAAAAAAAAAAAAAAAAAAAAAAACTAAAAAAATCATTGGTGTGAAAAAAAAAAAAAAAAAAAATTAAAAAAAAAAAAAAAACTCCGATCTGAAAAAATGTCTGAAAAAAAATATGTCTTTGTGTCGTTCATCAAAAAAAAGCTCGGAAAAAAAAAAAAAAAGGCACCCAAAAAAAAAAAAAAAAAAAAAAAAAAAAAAAAAAAAAAAAAAAAGGTCAAAAAAAAAAAAAAAAAAACCGGAGCAAATCCGGAAAAAACGTGGACTAACCGTGGCTGCACCTGCCCCATCCTTAAAAAAAAAAAAAAAAAAAAAAAAAAATCCGCACCCAAAAAAAAAAAAAAAACCTAACAAAATCTCCAAAAAAAAAAAAAAAAAAAAAAAAAATTCAAAAAAAAAACAGGTGTAAAAAAAAAAAAAAAAAAAAAAAAAAAAAAAAAGAAAAATGCAAAAAAAAAAAAAAAAAAAAATAAAAAAAATTCAGTCTTGCAAAAAAAAAAAAAAAAAAAAAAAAAAAAAAAAAAAAAAAAAAAAAAAAAAAAAAAAAAAAAAAAAAAAAAAAAAAAAAAAAATCCCCCCCTCCAAAAAAAAACAAAAAAAAAAAAAAAAAAAAAAAAAAAAAAAAAAAAAAAAGAAAAAAAAAAAAAAAAATCAAAAAAAAAAATACAAAAAAAAACCGGCTCCTCCCCTCCAATCTTGCACAGGTGTACCGGCTCCTCCCCTTCAGTCTTGCACAGGTGTACCGGCTCCTCCCCTCCAGTCTTGCACAGGTGTAAAAAAAAAAAAAAACAGGTGTAAAAAAAAAAAAAAAAAAGTCTTGCACAGGTGTAAAAAAAAAAAAAAAAAAAAGTCTTGCACAGGTGTACAAGCTCCTCCTCTCTGTTTGCTTCTGTCTTGCACAGGTGTACCGGCTCCTCCCCATCAGTCTTGCACAGGTGTACCGGCTCCTCCCCTCCAGTCTTGCACAAAAAAAATACCGGCTCCTCCCCTCCAGTCTTGCACAAAAAACCGGCTCCTCCCCTTCAGTCTTGCACAGGTGTATCGGCTCCTCCCCTTCAGTCTTGCACAGGTGTACCGGCTCCTCCCCTCCAGTCTTGCACAGGTGTACAGGCTCCTCCCCTCCAGTCTTGCACAGGTGTACAGGCTCCTCCCCTCCAAAAAAAAAAAGGTGTACAGGCTCCTCCCCTCCAGTCTTGCACAAAAACCGGCTCCTCCCCTTCAGTCTTGCACAGGTGTACCAAAAAAAAAAAAAACTGAAATGGCTTCCTCTGATATCACTGCACACTGGGAGCTTCTCACAATGTGCATTAGAAGCTGCAGCAAGTCAATAGAGCTCCGCCTCATTTCCTAGCTGGAGGACATCCAGCATCATCTGGCTATTTCTTCCCCAGCCTAACAGTCCCTGTCCCCACCCCTTTCATTCATTGGATTTCAGTTCATTCAAAAGACAAAATAATCAGTGCATAAGACAGAATGGCCCAGATTAGCTCTTACCCCTGGGCAGTAGACATGTGTCGTTCATTTTGTTCCAAATTTGGACAAATTTTTCATTATTCGGAAATTCTGATGTATTACATTTACAATAGTAACGAATCTGAAATAACAAAATGAAATTCAGACGAAATTTTGACTCAAATTCAATTTGAATTTGACTTGAATTCAAAAATGAAAAGAATAGAACATAAACAAATAGATTAGAATAGAAAAACAATAGAATAGAATACAATATAAAGGAATAGAATACAATGTAAAAGAATAGATTATAATAGAAATGAATAGAAAAGAATAGAAAAATAATAAATAGAATACAAATAAAAAAATAGATAATAGAAATGAATAGAAAAGAATAGAAAAAAATGGAATAGAATACAATATAACATAATAGAAATAGATTAGAATAGAAAAGCAATAGAATAGAATACAATATAAAAAAATAGATTATAATAGAAAAGAATAGAAAAAATAGAATCGAAAACAATATAAAATAGATTAAAAATAGAAATGAATAGAAAAGAAAATAGAAAAATAATAGAATACAATATAAAATAATAGAATAGATTAGAATAGAAAAGCAATAGAATAGAATACAATATAAAAGAATAGATTATAATAGAAATAAATAGAATAGAAAAGGATAGGTTAGAAATTAAAAGAATGGAGTAGAAAAGAAAAGAATAGAAAAAACAATAGAACAGAATAAAATAGAAGGAATAAAACCGCCTTCCAAAATTTTAATTTTGAATAGAATAAAATTTGAATCTGAATAGAATAAATCTGAATAGATTTGAATACAATCAAAAAGAAAAACATAGAAAATAAGAAACAATAAATTAGAATAGAAAAGAATAGAATAGAAAAAAAACACTAAAATAAAATAGAAAGTTTATAACATCTTCTGAAATTTGAATTTCGAAAAGAATAAATTTGAATAGAATAGAAAAATCCATAGAATAGATTCAATAGAATAGAATAACATAGAATAAAGCTGCCTTCTGAAATTGGAAATTTGAATAGGATAAATTTGAATCTGAATAGATTAAAATAGAATAAAAAAGAATAGAATAGAAAATAAGAGAATAGAAAAAAAACAAGAGAATAAAATAGAATATAACCGTCTTCCGAAATTCGTATTTCGAATAGAATAAATTAGAATAAAAAAACACTAGAGTAGAATAAAAGAGAAAAAATATAACATCTTTTGAAATTTGAATTTTGAAAAGAATACATTTGAATAGAATAGAAAAACCCATAGAATAGACTCAATAGAATAGAATATAAACCGTCTTCCGAAATTCGTACTTCGAATAGAATAAATTTGAATGCTGGTTTGAATTTTCCAAATTCGGTCGAATTCGAAAATGAATCATTGAAACTAAACAAAACGATTTCCGAGAATAAATTAAACGAATTTAATGAAAACGAAATGATTTAAATAGCATTCAAAATGAAACCAAAACACATTTTGTTCGTTCTGCACATGTCTAGCGGCCATGGGTCGTGCCACACAGCGTGCCGCCAGCCTCATCCGGCCTTCAGAGGGTCTGGAGTGGGAACCTCGCAGTGAATTCCAGGTTTCTCTGCCGACAGACACAGCGCCCCCTCTGTTTGCAGACGTCTGTGCCGCGCGGGGGAGCAGATCACTCGCTTCTGTCTCTTGTCCAAAACGTTCGTTCTACGAGCGGAGCCGAATGAATCGTTCACGAGACGGAAGCTAGCAGCGCGGCCCTTTCATCTCCCCGGGATCAAAGGCAACGCGCCTCTAACACTGGTCCGCGGCATCGGATTGGCTGTACCTGCCCGTGGCCTGGCAAAGCAAGATGGGATACGGGTCGGGACTGCAGGGGGTTCGTCTGGTTAAATAGTTCTGCTTTTGGCATCTCCTGCAAAGATCAGCTAAATCCACAACAGTACAATCAGTCTGTAGATGCAGAGACGCATGCTTGTCATACTCACTGTGGAGCCTAAGGGGTTAATCCTCTGCATTGTGTAAAAAGGCTGTTTGATCCGGTCTTCTCTGATCCTCCCCTTCTTCTACTGTCCCCAATCCATTTGCTGATAGTACAGAGCTCTAGGAGTCACTGTGTACATGCTCAGTTTGTTGTGTATGGCTAGAGAGGTTTTTTTTTCTCTTTGGGAGAGTGCGTGTGATCAGCACAGGTCAGGGGTTCTGCATCCTACTAGAGCAGAATGAAAACTCCTCCTACAAGCTTTAACCAGTGCTCAGCTGGACACTGATAGAAGTCACAAGACTGCTATATACTGCTGATGAGAAAAGGGATTTAGCAGTTTATATTTACTAAAATATTTGTATTTCCACCTTGTGTGTGTACTGAGGGAGACCAGATATAGTGAATGCGGGGTCCGGGGAGACCAGATATAATGAATGCGGGGTCCGGGGAGAGCGGATATAGCGAATGCGGGGTCCGGAGAGAGCTGGTATAGTGAATGCAGGGTCCGGGGAGAGCGGATATAGTGAATGTGGGGTCCGGGGAGAGCGGATATAGTGAATGCGGGGTCCGGGGGAGAGCGGAAATAGTGAATGCGGGGTCCGGGGGAGAGCGGAAATAGTGAATGCGGGGTCCGGGAGAGCGGATATAGTGAATGCGGGGTCCGGGGAGAGCGGATATAGTGAATGCGGGGTCCGGGGGAGAGCGGATATAGTGAATGCGGGGTCCGGGGGAGAGCGGATATAGTGAATGCGGGGTCCGGGGAGAGCGGATATAGTGAATGCGGGGTCCGGGGGAGAGAGGATATAGTGAATGCGGGGTCCGGGGAGACCGGATATAGTGAATGCGGGGTCCGGGGAGAGCGGATATAGTGAATGCGGGGTCCGGAGAGAGCGGCGGATATAGTGAATGCGGGGTCCGGGGAGAGCGGATATAGTGAATGCGGGTTCCGGGGAGACCGGATATAGTGAATGCGGGGTCCGGGGAGAGCGGATATAGTGAATGCGGGGTCCGGAGAGAGCGGATATAGTGAATGCGGGGTCCGGAGAGAGCGGATATAGTGAATGCGGGGTCCGGAGAGAGCGGATATAGTGAATGCGGGTTCCGGGAGACCGGATATAGTGAATGCGGGGTCCGGGGAGAGCGGATATAGTGAATGCGGGGTCCGGGGAGAGCGGATATAGTGAATGCGGGGTCCGGGGGGAGAGAGAGGATATAGTGAATGCGGGGTCCGGGGAGAGCGGATATAGTGAATGCGGGGTCCGGGGAGAGCGGATATAGTGAATGCGGGGTCCGGGGAGAGCGGATATAGTGAATGCGGGGTCCGGGGAGTGCGAATATAGAGAATGCGGGGTCCGGGGAGTGCGAATATAGTGAATGCGGGGTCCGGGGAGTGCGAATATAGTGAATGCGGGGTCCGGGGAGACCGAATATAGTGAATGCGGGGTCCGGGGAGAGCAGATATAGTGAATGCGGGGTCCGGGGAGACCAGATTATAGTGAATGCGGGGTCCGGGAGACCAGATATAGTGAATGCGGGGTCCGGGGAGACCAGATATAGTGAATGCGGGGTCCGGGGGAGAGAGGATATAGTGAATGCGGGGTCCGGGGAGACCGGATATAGTGAATGCGGGGTCCGGGGAGAGCGGATATAGTGAATGCGGGGTCCGGGGAGAGCGGATATAGTGAATGCGGGGTCCGGGGAGAGCGGATATAGTGAATGCGGGGTCCGGGGAGAGCGGATATAGTGAATGCGGGGTCTGGAGAGAGCGGATATAGTGAATGCGGGGTCCGGGGAGACCGAATATAGTGAATGCGGGGTCCGGGGAGACCGAATATAGTGAATGCGGGGTCCGGGGAGACCAGATTATAGTATATATATATATATATAATATATAGATATACCAGGAGGAGGTGGAACACACAAAGATTGGAGGGAACCTTGGAAAGTCCTAACCCGGGATTAACGGCAGGGATATCTCACTGTTGGGAGCATCCAAGAAGTCAGGGGCTGGCAGAATCTGCCTATAATTAAAGTATAATTTTTGGACGGATTGGCCCTTTTCAGAAATGGGGACATTGACAAGTAAAGCACAATCTTCAGCTGGTTAAGTAACACTTTATCTCATTTTTAGGCACGGACTACTTGATTGCCGGACCCGAAGACAGTCGAACCAACAAATTGATTGTCAACATGAACAGCCTGGTCAAGCCTTGGAAGGCGGTTTTGGCAAAACAAGCCGTTGATTTTATCCGGTCGGGCTGCAAGTAGTTAATGACCCTTCTGAGGGGGAGATGGAAGTATCTTCTCTTCTCTTGGCACTTGACTTTAGAAGGATGTCTTGCACAAGCCCAACTTCGGCAGTAGCGTAGCCTTCCCTCCAAGAAGGAAACTGCGCAGTCTCCACTGGCAAGCTTTGCGTGTCTTGGATAGACAAGCTTTTCAATAGACACCTGTTTCACATGGCTTGAAATTTCAGTACATGGTCTGTGGAGAACCAGAAGACTGTTTTTTTTTTTTTTGTTCCTGTAGCCAATGATGTCAGGTGCTTTCTGGAAAAGTGCTGGAGGATGTTTTCTTTGTTATCCTGGCATGTTTTGTACCTTGAATTTTCCAAAAAGTCTAACATTTCACATAAAAGAGTTTACAGATCTTCCAATTAGGAGGAGATCCAAGGACGTTCTAATAGTAGGTCCACCAATCAAAAGGAAATCCAAGGACGTTCTTATAAGTCCACCAATCAAGACGAGATTCAAGGATGTTCTTCTAATAGGCCCACCAATTAAGAGAAGATCCAATAACGTTCTTATAGGAGGTCCACCAATCAAAAGGAGATCCAAGAACATTCTTGTAAGTCCACCAATCAAGACAAGATCCAATGTCTCTGTAATAGGTCCACCAAACAAGAGAAGATCTGAGAATGTTCTTATTGTAAGTACACCAATCAAAAGGAGATCCAGAAACATTCTTATAAGTTGACCAATCAAGATGAGATCCAAAGATGTGTTTTATAATAGGTCCGTCAATCAAGAGAAGATCTGAGAACGCTCTTATAGTAGGTCCATCAATCAAAAGGAGATCCAAAAACGTTCTTGTAAGTCCACCAATCAAGACGAGATCCAAGGATGTGTCTATAATAGGTCTGCCAATCAAAAGAAGATCTGAGAACGTTCTTATAGTAGATCCACCAATCAAAAAGAGATCTAAAAACGTTCTTATAGGTCCACCAATCAAGACAAGATCCAAGTATGTGTTTATAATAGGTCTGCCAATCAAGAGAAGATCTGAGAATGTTCTTATAGTAGGTCCACCAATCAAAAGGAGATCCAAGCACATTCTAATGAATAGGTTCACCAATCAAGACCAGATCCAAGAATGTTCTTATAATTGGCCCACCAATAAAGAGGAAATCCAAGGGACGATCTTATAACAGGTTCACCAATCAAACGGAAATCCAAAGACATTCTAATACCACGTTGGCCAATCAAGAGACAATTCAAGGGACGTTCTTAGTATAGGTACAAGAGGAACCAAAATCACATTGAAATGGAAAGGACGGTCATCAATTAAAATGGCGACACATTGAATTTATATTTTATCTTGCCTTTGGCTTCTCGCAGTTGAACGCACCGCCAAAGTAATGTCCAGCTTTTCCTGAACTGCTTTGTAAATAAAGGTTATGTGTAACCTAATGACCTGCTGGGATAATGGGTAATATGACATAAAGAGGACCTGTCTCCCTCAAACCGTGATGACGAATGGTCATAGGTGATGCCAACACGGCCTTGAATGGCTGCTGCAACACCAATGAGACCACATTCATAGGAAAAAGAAAAAAGGGGGGGTGGTGGTTTAATTCAGACAACAGCAAAATTAAAGGGTCAGTTCAATTAAAGGTGAAGTCGTTCACAACACCCTCCCCCACGGCTTGCAGCCTCCACATCATGTACCATTTATGACCGTCATCTTCTGCTGCCTTCCAGCTGGTATAAAAGTCTGACGCTACACAGCAGCAGGGGGCTCAGAATTTGAATTACAAGAGCTCATTGGTCAGCGTTGGTCATGTGACCACATTGACTGATGAAAATTGTTTTGAGGCCCATTTCTTCTGGGGCAGGCATCCAGGAAAAAGTTCTCATTGGTCAGCACGGTCATGTGGTCATTTTTTTTACAAAGAATAGGTTCCAGACAAAAAAATTTTGGGACCGTTATACTGGCTGGAGAGAGCAGCAGGATCCTATAAGGTACCTGCGGCTGGGATCGGAAGGGTGGGGAGCAGGGGCGGACTGACAACTTATGGGGCCCCCAGGCAATAGGGGATCATGGGGCCCCTGTGCCCTCGCCCACACTCAAGCCAAACCAAAAAAAAGCCTATGAAAGGTACCAAGGGCATCTCATGGGGCCCCCTACTGACCCCGGGCCCCCAGGCAGTGCCCAAGTGCTCGAATGGTGCCTGGTGGGGAGGGTCTTGGTGGTCCACCTTTTCGTTTTTTTTTGCAGAAAGGTGAACTAATCCTTTAAGGCAGCCTAGCATTAGATATCTTTTTCAAGTTAACCCCTCGCCCTCCAGAGGATTTACCCCCCCCCCCCCCCCCCCCCCCCCCCCCCAGGCCATTTTTTGCGTTACTTTAGCTGACAATTGCGCGGTCATGCAATGCTGCACCCACATGAAATTTACGTCCTTTTTTTTTCCTCCTCAAATTGAGTTTTTTTTCGGTGGTATTTGATCGCCTGTGCGGTTTTTATTTTTTTGCACTATAAAAAAAAAAAAGTGACAATTTTGAGTAAAAAACAATATTTTTAACTTCTTGCTATTAAACATGTCCAGTAAAAAAATTTAATAAGTCAAATTTCATCATAAATTTAGGCCAAAATGTATTCAATGACATACCTTTGCTAAAAAAAACAAAAATGCCAATACATGTAAATTAACCACTTCCCATCCGGCCCATGTATATAAATGGCCGGATGGTGGCAGTGCAGGGGTGGGTGGCCATTTATAACCGTCCTCCCCCGCCCCCTGCTTGTGCGCGCTCCCTGGGAGCGCACAGCACCGCGATCCAGTCCTCCGAACACAGTGGAACACTGATCGTTGTACAGGACCTCTGTGTGCGGTCCCGATTATGTGATCACTGATTGGCCAATCAGTGATCACATGAATAGTAGTAAGCAAGATGTCACTTCCTGACATCATTGCTTACTACGTGTGAAATCAGAGATCACATGGTACAAGGCTGTTGTGAATAGCCCTGTACCATGTGACAAGCTGTGACCAATCACAGCTCTCACAGCATTTCCCAATGGATGCAAGAATGCAGCCAGAGAGGAGAGAAATGGTTGCTTTTACAGCCTTTATGGGTGTAAAAGCAATCAGTGTTAAAAAAAAAAAATCTTCATCACCCCCACAAGTAGTACAGTGTCACCATAATGACACTGTACTGCTAGGGTGACAGTATGTAAAAAAAAAAAAAAACACATATAAAAAAATAAATTTTTTAAATTATAATTTTTGGTTATAAACTGTTTTTTTTTTACTAAAAAGATAGCTGAATAAATTTTGGCCAAAATTTATGAAGAAAGATTATTTGCAAAATTTTATAAGAAAAACTTTTGTTTTTCAAAATTTTTGGACTTTTTAATTTATATAGCAAAAAAAATAAAAATCCCAGTGGTGAATAAATACCACCAAAATAAATTTTTATCTGTCTAAAAAAAAAAATGCTAAAAAATTCATATGGGTACAGTGTTGCATGACCGCGCAATTGTCATTCAAAGTGTGATAGCGCTGAAAGCTGAAAATTGGCCTGGGGGGGGAAGGGGTGGAAAGCGTCCAGACTGGAAGGGGGGGGGGGGGGGGGGGGTGGAAAGCGTCCGGACTGGAAGGGGGGGGTGAAAGCGTCCGGACACTGGAAGGGGGGGTGAAAGCGTCCGGACTGGAAGGGGGGGGAAGCGTCCGGACTGGAAGGGGGGGGGGGGGGGGGGGGGGGGGAGCGTCCGGACTGGAAGGGGGTGAAAGTGTCCGGACTGGAAGGGGGGGGGAGCGTCTGGACTGGGAGGGGGGGAAAGTGTCTGGACTGGAAGGGGGGAAAGTGTCTGGACTGGAAGGGGGGAGGGGGGGGAAGTGTCCGGACTGGAAGGGGGGGTGAAAGTGTCTGGACAGGAAGGGGGTGAAAGTGTCCGGACTGGAAGGGGGGGAAAGCATCCGGACTGGAAGGGGGGGGGGGAAAGCGTCCGGACTGGAAGGGGGGGGGGGGGGGGGGGGGGGGGGGGGGGAGTGTCCGGACTGGAAGGGGGGGGGGGGAAAAGTGTCCGGACTGGAAGGGGGGGGGGGGGGGGGGGGGTTAGTGTCTGGACTGGAAGGGGGGGTGGGGGGGGGGGGGGGAAGTGTCTGGACTGGAAGGGGGGTGTGAAAGTGTCTGACTGGAAGGGGGGGTGAAAGTGTGGGGGGGGGGGGGGGGGGGGCTGGACTGGAAGGGGTTAAAAGGACACGTGACTTAAAAACTGCACCAAAAAACATTTTCAGGCCCTTGTTTTCCATTGATTTCAATGAGAAGAGGCACCAAACATGCCCCAAAGATGCTGCAAGCAGGCGTTTTACACCACAATGCCTCAGTGTGAAATCATACATATACAGTCACATACATAGATATACAGTCACATACATAGATGTACAGTCACATACATAGATATACATTCACATACATAGATGTACAGTCACATACATAGATATACAGTCACATACATAGATATACAGTCACATAGATATACATTCACATACATACATATACAGTCACATACATAGATATACATTCACATACACACATATACATTCACATACACATACACAGATATACATTCACATACATACATATACAGTCACATACATAGATGTACAGTCACATACATAGATATACATTCACATACATAGATGTACAGTCACATACATAGATATACTTCACATACATAGATGTACATTCACATACATAGATGTACATTCACATACATACATACATATACAGTCACATACATACATATACAGTCACATACATACATATACATTCACATACATACATAGATATACATTCACATACATAGATGTACATTCACATACATAGATGTACATTCACATACATAGATATACATTCACATACATAGATATACATTCACATACATACATATACAGTCACATACATAGATGTACAGTCACATACATAGATATACATTCACATACATATACATTCACATACATACATATACAGTCACATACATAGATGTACAGTCACATACATAGATATACATTCACATACATACATATACAGTCACATACATAGATATACATTCACATACATAGATGTACAGTCACATACATACATATACATTCACATACATACATAGATATACATTCACATACATAGATGTACATTCACATACATAGATATACATTCACATACATAGATATACATTCACATACATAGATATACATTCACATACATACATATACAGTCACATACATAGATGTACAGTCACATACATAGATATACATTCACATACATATACATTCACATACATACATATACAGTCACATACATAGATGTACAGTCACATACATAGATATACATTCACATACATACATATACAGTCACATACATAGATGTACATTCACATACATACATATACATTCACATACATAGATATACATTCACATACATAGATATACATTCACATACATAGGGAAGCACTTTTCTTGAGCTTTTCAGGTGCTTTTTATTAAACGCAAAAACTGCTCTGTGTGAAAGTAGCCGAAGGTTAGCTTTATTGACAGAATGTCTCAAATTTGTACCAAAACTGGAATTTTCTTTTTTCTATTCTATTCTATTTTACTCTATTCTTTTCAAGAATAGTCTATTCTGTTTTATTCTATTCTTTTTTTGAATTTCGGAAGATGGCTTTGTTCTTTCTATTGTATTCTATTCTAAATGCAAATTTCAACATTTTAATTTTGGAAGCCAGCTACTGTATATTCTATTTTATTCTATGCTATTTTGTTCTACTCAGTTATATATTTTTTCTATTCTTGTATTCACTATTCATTTCTAGTCTATTCTGTTTTAAACTATTCTATTTTACTTTATTCTATTTTGATTCTTTTCAAAATTTTCTATTCTGTTCTTTTTTCGAAATTCGAAAAATGGCAATATTCTATTTTATTCTATTCAAAATTCTTGAGATGGCTATATTCTATTTTATTATATTCTGGGTTTTTTTTTCTATTCAATTTTACTCTATTCTTTTCAGTCCTATTCTATTTTACACTATTATTTCTTTTCTATTCTTTTCAAAATGTGATTTTCGGAAGACGGCTATATTCTTTCTATTTTATTCTATTCTTTTATTTTCTATTCTGTTCTTTTCTATTCCTTTCTCTTCTATTTCATAATATTCTTTTCTATGTCTTTATTTTCTATTCTATTCTTTTTTTTATTTCCTATTTTTTTTCTCTGTTATTCTTTTGTTATCTATTCTTTTCTGTTTTATTTGAATTTCGGAAGTCGGCTCTATTCTAACACTAACACACAGTCTTTGAAGGAAATCAGCAATAGTCAGCACTATGTTTACATTTCGAATTTGATTTCCAATTCATTTTCAAGTTCGTTTCAAAACGTGATTCAAATTTGATTCTAATTCGGATAATTTGTTATTTTGGGTGAAATTTTGTTACAATATTCCGATTCGTTTCAAGTCATTACTATTGTAATTCGGATACATCCAAATCTCTGAATAATGAACATTTAGTCTACATTTCGACTCGGAACAAACCGAACCGCACATGTCTGATGGGCTGCTGGCATGCAGTTCCAAGGAGGATGCCCATGCAGCATAAAGCAGCTCAGAACAGGGGATGGGTCTCGGAGTCCTGACCTCTTCTGACGCGGACCTCTCCTGACGCGGACCTCTCCTGACGCGGACCTCTCCTGACGCATATAATGACTGACTTTCTTTTCCGCTCACGTACTCCATTTTCAAAATACGACAGTGGAGACCCCCTGGGACTTTGGAGGCGGAACCACACCTATGATTTGTCTGAATGGCAAATTGACAATTTTTATTTTTAAAAATAAGACATACAAATAAAGGACCTCAATGTCCTGGGAGGAAAGTGACATCATTGGTTTTTAAGAAGGTAACCTACACGTAGAACTCCATGTCGTACAATAATATGTATACCCCGCAGTACAGAGATACACCCAAAGGATGCCTATAGTGATGGGCCAAGGTCAGCTTGGGGTGAAACCTCAGACAGATCCCAGCATGTTTCAGAAGATGATTTTCTTCTTCAGGGGAAAGCATGGGTGTAGATCAGGGGACTCTGAACTTTCTAAACAAAGGGCCAGTTTACTGTCCTTCAGACTTTAGGGGGCCGGACTGTGGCCAGTGGGGGTACAAAATGTCTTGATGTCAGTGGGAGAGTAAGCAATGCCCCATTTTTTGGTATTGGGGAAGAATAGTGCCCTATTACTGGTGTTTAGTAGAGGGAATAGTGTCCCATCATTGGTGTCAGTGGGAGGAATAGTGCCCCATCATTGGTGTCAGTGGGAGGAATAGTGCCCCATCATTGGTGTCAGTGGGAGGGATAGTGCCCCATCATTGGTGTCAGTGGGAGGAAAAGTGCCCCATCATTGGTAACAGTGGAAGGATTAGTGCCCTATTACTGGTGTCAGTGGAAGGAATAGTGCCCTATTACTGGTGTCAGTGGAAGGAATAGTGCCCTATTAACTGGTGTCAGTGGAAGGAATAGTGCCCTATTACTGGTGTCAGTGGAAGGAATAGTGCCCTATTACTGGTGTTAGTAGGGGGAATAGTGTCCCATCATTGGTATCAGTGGGAGGAATAGTGCCCCATCATTGGTATCAGTGGGAATAGTGCTCCATCAATGGTGTCAGTGGAAGGAATAGTGACCCATCATTGGTGTCAGTGGAAGGAATAGTGCCCCATCATTGGTGTCAGTGGAAGGAATAGTGCCCTATTAGTGCCATTAGTAGGGGGAATAGTACCCCATCAATGGTGTCAGTGGAAGGAATTGTGCCGTATTACTGGTGTCAGTGGAAGGAATAGAGCCCCATCATTGTGTCAGTGGGAAGAATAGTGCTCCATCGATGGGATCAGTGGGAAGAATAGTGCTCCATCAATAGTGTCAGTGGAAGGAATAGTGACCCATCATTGGTGTCAGTGGAAGGAATAGTGCCCCATCATTGGTGTCAGTGGAAGGAATAGTGCCCTATTACTGGTGTTAGTAGGGGGAATAGTACCCCATCAATGGTGTCAGTGGAAGGAATAGTGCCCCATCATTGGTGTCAGTGGAAGGAATTGTGTCCTATTACTGGTGTCAGTGGAAGGAATAGAGCCCCATCATTGGTGTCAGTGGAAGGAATAGTGCCCTATTAGTGCCATTAGTAGGGGAATAGTGCCCCATCATTTGTGTCAGAGAAAGCAATAGTGCCCCATTGCCAATATCAGTAGCTGGAACTATGCCCCACTGTTGCTGTCAGTTGGAGAAATAATGCCCCAAGGGCCAGATAAAAGCAAGCAAGAGGGCACATATGGCCCCTGGGCCACAGTTTGTAGACCCCTGGTATAGATAGTTGAGTATGTGTATGAAGTATTACATTAAAAGCATGAATGGGTTAATGGAGCGGATATTCACCTCCATCCACAAGGGTCAGCCTATGGGCACTATGGGACCCAACAGACAACCACAAGAACCTCCCAAGGGGTCACCATATTGGTAGGCGTTTGGTCAATTCCTTGGATATGGACAAGACATCAATAGTCACACAGATCTGATCCAGCAAAAAGGCTGCACTATAACCTTTGGGTGTATCTCTGTACTACGGGGTGTACATATTATTGTGCCGTAGGTGTGTGTTATCTTTTTGAAGAACAATGATGTCATTTTCCTCCCAGGACATTGAGGTCCTTTACTTATCTTATTTCTAAAATAAAAATTGTCAATTTGCCTTTTAGACGAATCATAGGTGCGGTTCTGCCTTCAAAGTCCCAGGGGGGGGGGGGGGGTCTCCATTGTTGTATTTTGTAGCTTACAAGCACCGGCAACTTTATTAGGTCCACCTTGCTAGTCCCGGGTTAGACCCCCTTTTGCCTTCATTCTTCATGGCATGGATTCAACAAGGTGCTGGAAACGTTCCTCAGAGATTCTGGTCCATAGTGACATGATAGCATCACACCGTTGCTGCAGATTTGTCGGCTGCACATCCATGATGCGATTCTCCCGTTCCACCACATCCCAACGGTGCTCTATTGGATGGAGATCTGGTGACTGTGGAGGCCATTGGAGTGCAGTGACCTCATTGTCATGTTCAAGAAACCAGTTGGAGATGATGTGAGCTTTGTGACATGGAGCATTATCCTGCTGGGAGGAGCCATCAGAAGATGGGGACACTGGAGTCATGAAAGGAAGGACATGGTCAGCAACAATACTCAGGTAGGTAGTGGGGTTTAAACAATGCTCAGTTGGTACTAAGGGTCCCAAAGTGTGCCAAGAAAATCTCCCCCACACCATGACACCACCACCAGCCTGAACCGTTGATACAACGCAGGATGGATCCCCCACACCATGACACCACCACCAGCCTGAACCGTTGATACAACGCAGGATAGATCCACCACACCATGGCACCACCACCACCAGCCTGAACCATTGATACAAGGCAGGATAGATCCACCACACCATGGCACCACCACCACCAGTCTGAACCATTGATACAAGGCAGGATGGATCCACCACACCATGGCACCACCACCACCAGCCTGAACCATTGATACAAGGCAGGATAGATCCACCACACCATGGCACCACCACCAGCCTGAACCATTGATACAAGGCAGGATGGATCCACCACACCATGACACCACCAGCCTGAACCGTTGATACAAGGCAGGATGGATCCACCACACCATGACACCACCACCAGCCTGAACCATTGATACAAGGCAGGATGGATCCACCACACCATGACACCACCAGCCTGAACCGTTGATACAAGGCAGGATGGATCCACCACACCATGACACCACCACCAGCCCTGAACCGTTGATACAAGGCAGGATGGATCAATAATTTCATGTTGTTTATGCCAGATTTTGACCCTACCGACTGAATGTCACAGCTGAAATCCAGACTCATCAGACCAGGCAACGTTTTTCCAATCTTTTATTGTCCAATTTTGGTGAGCCTGTGCGAATTGTAGCCTCCATGAGCTGACATGATTGGCACCCGGTGTGGTCTTCTGCTGCTGTAGCCCATCTTCTTCAAGGTTGGACGTGTTGTGCGTGCAGAGATGGTATTCTGCATACCTTGGTTGTAACAAGTGGTTATTGGGGTTACTGTTGCCTATCATCTGGAACCAGTCTGCCCATTCTCCTCTCACATCAAGGCATTTTCCTCACAAAACTGCAGCTCACTGGATATTTTCTCTTTTTTCGGACCATTCTCTGCAAAGCCTAGAGATGGTTCTGCATGAAAATCCCAGTAGATCAGCAGTTTTTGAAATCCTCAGACCAGCCTGTCTGGTACCAAAAACCACACCACCTTCAAAGTCACATAAATCCCCTTTCTTCCCCGTTCTGATGCTCGGTTTGAACTTCAGCAAGTCGTCTTCACCACATCTAGATGCCTAAATACATTGAGTTGCTGCCATGTGATTGGCTGATTAGTAATTTGTGTTACCGAGCAATTGAGCTGGTGGACCTAATAAAGAATCCGGTGAGTGTGTATATACAACGTGAGCTACAGGCGGGGGAAGTTGCAGCTTACACAAGGCTAAGGACTCCTTATGCGACAGCGCTGATGGACATTTGTTTTATTTCAGGTACTTACATAGCGCCATCAATGTACGCAGCACTTTACATATATATTGTACATTCACATCAGTCCCCACCCCGAGGGGCGTACAACAATCTAAGGTCCCTAACTCACATTCATACATACACATACTAGGGACAATTTATACAGGATCCAATTCACCTCCCAGCATGTCTTTGGAGTGTGAGAGGAAACCGGAGTACCCGGAGGAAACCCACGCAGGCACAGGGAGAACATGCAAACTCCAGGCAGGTGGTGCTGTGGTTAGGATTCGAACCGATGACCCAGTACTGCCAGGGGGAAGTGCTAACCATTTAGCCACTGTGCTGCCCCATGGAGTGAGTCACATGCTCGTCCAATCCTAGAAGTATCGGGAATTTCCTTCAGCTTCCAGGGCTAAATGGAGGAGTAGGAGAACACAGTTAATGATTCTGGAGGGGAGTTAAAGCAAACCAAAAACTCTGCACTGAATGAGGTTTGCTTTAAAAAATGGTTGTAAACCTCAGACATGAAATATGTACAAAGCACATCCCTCTATAGTGTGTAAAGGGTAAAAACGCAGTACAACCACAAAACAAACTGCAAAAAGCACTGGAGAAAGCACCAAACGCAAAATGCATATATGTGAACCGAGCCTTAGTGTCACTTCTGTCTGCTGCTTCCTCTGCCATCAGTGTCACATCTAAAGGTTTCCCGACGCCAAGAAAAAAAAAAAAAGTGACAGGGTCCTCAGTGTCATTTCTGAATTTTTCCTGACACCAAGAAAAAAAATAAAATAAAAAAAGGTGACAGGGTCCGCAGTGTCGCTTCTGAAGGTTTCCTGACACCAAGAAAAAAAAAAAAAAAAAAAAAAAAAAAGTGACAGGGTCTGCAATGTCAAAGAAAAACACCAAGAAAAAAAAAAAAAAAAAAAAAAGTGACAGGGTCTGCAATGTCAAAGAAAAACACCAAGAAAAAAAAAAAAAAAAAAAAAAAAAAAGTGACAGGGTCTGCAATGTCAAAGAAAAACACCAAGAAAAAAAAAAGGTAACAGGAGAGGGACCTACAGCAGACTGAAAGCCTTAGCTCTGTTCCTGAAAGGAGTGGGGGGGGGGGGGGGTGCCCCTTCCCTCCAATCAGCTCGACTTAACTTCAGCTCCCCGCCCTCTTCTTTTCAGAGCTGAGAGATCCTATGTACATTCTGCATGTTTTATAGGTGGAGAGGAGGGGAGAGAGGAGAAAGGAGGGGAGAGAGGAGAAAGGAGGGAAGAGGGGAGAAAGGAGGGAAGAGGGGAGAAAGGAGGGAAGAGGGGGAAAAGGAGGGAAGAGGGGAGAAAGGAGGGAAGAGGGGAGAAAAGGAGGGAAGAGGGGAGAAAGGAGAGGAGGGGGCAGAGGGGAGAAAGGAGAGGAGGGGAGAGGGGAGAGAGGAGGGGAGAGGGGGGAGAGAGGAGAAAGGAGGGGAGAGAGGAGAAAGGAGGGGAGAGAGGAGAAAGGAGGGGAGAGAGGAGAAAGGAGGGGAGAGAGGAGAAAGGAGGGGAGAGAGGAGAGGAGGAGAGGGAGGGGAGAGGAGAGGAGAGGAGGGGAGAGGAAGAGGAGAGGAGGAGAGGAGAGGAGAGGAGAGGTGGGGAGAGGGAGAGAGGAGAGGAGGGGAGAGGAGGAGAGGAGGGGAGAGAGGATGAGGGGGGAGAGGGGGAGAGAGGAGAGGGGAGAGAGGAGAGAGGAGGGGGAGGGGGGAGAAAGGAGAGGAGAGGGGAGAAAAGGAGAGGAGAGGGGGGGCGAAGTAAGGAGGGGAGAGAGGAGAGGAGGGGAGAAAGGAGGGGAGAGGAAAGGAGAGGAGGAGAGAGAGGAGGGGAGAGAGGGGGCAGAGGCAGAGGAGGGGAGAGAGGAGGGCAGAGGAGGGGAGAAGAGAGAAGAAAGGAGAAAGGAAAAGCAAAAGAATAAAAACAAAAGAAGGGTCCTTGGATGGAAGGAAGGAGGGATGCCTTTTATCTATGTTGATACGACTTCTGTGAGATAACATAGAAGTCTATGGGGCTGGAATCGCCCACTGACGTCCAAATATGTCATTTCCCTTGTCATGCGATTCTGTGATCCCTCGCTTGAGAACTTCTGAAGTCGCATCACAATTGCATTAGAATAGTGGGAGGTGCTCTGGGGAATACACGATGCAAAGGCGGGGCAACAACGCATCATGCCTTGGCATACATTTAACAACGCAGGAAAAGCGCACATGCGTCTTTGATACAGCGCAGTGTGAAAGTCGCCTCCAGTGTAAGAATCTCACATGAATAAAACAGATTTAGGCATTCTGCAACAAAAGGTAAAAAGGTTTTAATTTCTTCAAGTAGCACACCTGGTCACACAGCGTCACGGGCAGAGTCTGGCTGATTCAGTGCAGTGTGGAGGAGAGGCAGCGGTGGAACAATCGGGTTTCAGGCACAGACATAATTGGAGAGTGAATGTTCTGATTCCAGCGTCTACGGCTCAGCCTTGGCAAAACGAAGAGAGAAGAGTCACCAGGTCCTTATAACCTCGGAGGGTCCAGTCCCCCCATATTCGTGCATTTTACTTTTTGGTAGATACTGAAGAGATGAATCACCCGGAGGCTCTTAAAATCTCTGGTGGACCCTGCTGGGGGGTATTTGCACTTGAGTTCCTGGGTCTGGACACAGCCATCGGGGGGGGGGGGGGGGGGGGGGGGGGGGGGTGGGTGGGTTGGGGTCCTACACTCCCTGTTTTGGTTCTGAACCCAACTTCCTATCAAGGGATATGCATCAAGAGGAGTGACTGTGGAAGGAGGGGAAGGAGGGTGTACACCCAATTGACATGCTCCAGGAAACATAATGGGGGTTATTTACTAAAACTGGAGCGCTGAAAACCTGCTGCAACTCCACACAGGAACCAATCAGCTTCCAGGTTTTATAGTCACAGATTAAAGGAACAAGCTGAAGTTGGAAGCTGATTGGCTACCATGCAGAGCTTCACCAGATTTTGCACGCTCCAGTTTCAGTAAATCTCCTCCAAAACGTCTTCTGAACCGACTCTTTAACAGGCAACTTCTAGGGTGGACACGTGGCAGATGCCAAAAGTCAACTTTCAGAATACATTCCAGGTCCATCAAAACAAAAGACGTGCAAAGTATTGTAGTTCATTTCCTTCAGGAAGCAGCCACAGCTAGGATAGAAAGGTCTGTCTCCTGCCAGCAAGCCGCAGAGAAGGACCCTCTCACTGTGGGAAAAGCAGCGGCCTCTCTGCAGAGGCCTGATATGCCTCCCACTGAGTCACACCAATAAGTCTACAATCAGTAAGAACTTGCTTACTGTGGATTGGAGAGCTCAGGCTCAGCTGAGTGTCTGGCAAGTTTTTCTACTCCGGCTGTGGCCGCTTTTATTCTGCAGCTGCTGGCAGGGGGCAGGTTTTTTCTACTCCGGCTGTGGCTGCTTTTTTATTCTGCAGCTGCTGGCAGAGGGCAGGCTTTTCTACTCTGCCAGCAGCTGCATATTAAAAGCAGCCACAACCAGAGGACTGGCTTTTCTACTCCAGTTGTGGCTCCTTTTATTCTGCAGCTGCTGGCAGAGGGCAGGCTTTTCTATTCCGGCTGTGGCTGCTTTTATTCTGCAGCTGCTGGCAGGGGGCAGGTTTTTTTTCTACTCCGGCTGTGGCTGCTTTTATTCTGCAGCTGCTGGCAGAGGGCAGGCTTTTCTACTCTGCCAGCAGCTGCATATTAAAAGCAGCCACAACCAGAGGACTGGCTTTTCTACTCCAGTTGTGGCTGCTTTTATTCTGCAGCTGCTGGCAGAGGGCAGGCTTTTCTACTCTGCCAGCAGCTGCATATTAAAAGCAGCCACAACCAGAGGACTGGCTTTTCTACTCCAGTTGTGGCTCCTTTTATTCTGCAGCTGCTGGCAGAGGGCAGGCTTTTCTATTCCGGCTGTGGCTGCTTTTATTCTGCAGCTGCTGGCAGGGGGCAGGTTTTTCTACTCCGGCTGTGGCTGCTTTTATTCTGCAGCTGCTGGCAGAGGGCAGGCTTTTCTACTCTGCCAGCAGCTGCATATTAAAAGCAGCCACAACCAGAGGACTGGCTTTTCTACTCCAGTTGTGGCTGCTTTTATTCTGCAGCTGCTGGCAGAGGGCAGGCTTTTCTATTCCGGCTGTGGCTGCTTTTATTCTGCAGCTGCTGGCAGAGGGCAGGCTTTTCTACTCTGCCAGCAGCTGCTTTTATTCTGCAGCTGCTGGCAGAGGGCAGGCTTTTCTACTCCGGCTGTGGCTGCTTTTATTCTGCAGCTGCTGGCAGAGGGCAGGCTTTTCTATTCCGGCTGTGGCTGCTTTTATTCTGCAGCTGCTGGCAGAGGGCAGGCTTTTCTACTCTGCCAGCAGCTGCTTTTATTCTGCAGCTGCTGGCAGACAGCAAGCTTTTCTACTCTGGCTGTGGCTGCTTTTATTCTGCAGCTGCTGGCAGACAGCAGGCTTTTCTACTCTGGTTGTGGCTGCTATTATTCTTCAGCTGCTGGAAGAGGGCAGGCTTTTCTACTCCGGCTGTGGTTGCTTTTAATTCTGCAGCTGCTGGTAGAGGGCAGGCTTTTCTACTCCAGCTGTGGCTGCTTTTATTTCTGCAGCTGCTGGCAGGCTTTTCTACTCTGGTTGTGGCTGCTATTATTCTGCAGCTGCTGGAAGAGGGCAGGCTTTTCTACTCCGGCTGTGGCTGTTTTTAATCTGCAGCTGCTGGAAGAGGGCAGGCTTTTCTACTCCAGCCATGGCTGCTTTTAATCTGCAGCTGCAGGTAGAGGGCAGGCTTTTCTACTCCAGCTGTGGCTGCTTTTATTCTGCAGCTGCTGGCAGACAGCAGGCTTTTCTACTCTGGTTGTGGCTGCTATTATTCTTCAGCTGCTGGAAGAGGGCAGGCTTTTCTACTCCACCTGTGGCTGCTTTTAATAAATGCCTTACTTTTTATATACATCTACTAACTTTAGAGCTTCGGCTCTGCAGGATAGCAGGTCACAATGGGACCTTCTCTGCACAATGCTGGCAGGGGACAGGTTTTTCTACTAAGACTGTGGCTGCTTTCTAAACCAAACTCATTCACCCTGCTTTTTAGTTATGGTTTTACCACCCCCAGCTCCCCCCTTTAGCTGCAGAGGTGTGGGTGGGGGTGTCCGCATACTGTGGCCGTGAAGTTTTGCTTTGTGGCCAAGACAGGAATTATACCCGTCACTTTAAGTGAATGGAGACACTCTACAAACGCTTTGCACACGGATTACTTTTCTCAGAGCAATGCTAATGTGAACGAGCCCTAAGGCCCCGGTTTTTTTTCTCACCAGAGGATCTGTCCGCCGATTCCCCGCTGAGTGGACCAGCCGGATCACAGGTCCATGTCTGCTCCGCCTATGCAGAGCAGACACAGCCTGCTCTCCTCTATGGGATGAAAACGGACCGGCTGTCCGTTTACACCCAACTGCCCTCCAAATCCAGCCAGATGGAGGGGAACCAATCACCTGTTAGTTTTTGCCAGATCGGTGGTACTTGGGTGCAAAAGGACATAAAACAGGGGACCTTCTCTGTTGGCAGGGACAGGCTTTACTACCCAAGCTGTGGCTGCTTTCTAATGAAAAAAACTAAGATTTTGCATTTTTTATTTTTGCACTTGGAATGGTTTGAGTTCGTCTTGTTCTCCTACGGCACTAAGACCATCTACAGGACGCTGCCCACAGATAAGCGCGCGTTTATGCGCCGGTTGTTTACGGAGGTAACTCTTTCACCATCTTGATTCTAGGGAACAAGTGAGGGTAGTAATAGCCCAACTACAGCTTGTGGTTCCTGAACTTCACAAGCAAATGAATGAACCTCAGAACGTTTAACTCGAATTTCATCACATTATTATACAACACATCGCACTTCCAGCTTATAGGTAGATCAGAAATGAAGGAAACAACATGGCGTTCGTCCCGAGGTGTGACTGCCGTAATGCAGCTATGGTAGGAAATCATAGTGGACCCGTGGATAAAGGTAGTAGAGTGGTAGCACAGCTCCCCTTCCCATTTCGTGGTCCGCAGAACAGTGGGAGCCAAAAGGATCAGAATGGGAGGCTTCTGCCCCCTCCCCCACTATTAGCTGGACTCCCGGTTCTCCACGGCTTCCGCTGCTACTGCCTCCGGCTGTGTTCCCTGGTTGTCTTTGCTGCTCTCCTCCTCCTCATCTTCCTGTGGGTAGAGGTCGGGGTATTTCTGCATGCACTCCTGCATGGCCCGGAACTGGTCTAGGCAGTCCGAGCCCTTCACCTCCTCCTGGCTGTAGTGGAAGCAGGAGAAGGCCGCTTTGAACTGCTCCCCACATGGCCCGCTGGCCATTCCGCCCAGGCAAGGGCAGTTCCAATTGATGTCTCCATTCGGCAAAATCAAACCTGTGTTGGGAAAAAAAAAAAAAAAAACGAAAGAAAAGAAAAAAGGAAAGTATGAATAGTCTTCACAACTTCAAGAGAACATGTCACCTACACACCACCGCTCACCTGACCCAGAGGATGTACTGCATCATTCAACCCACTTCCTCTGAGCCCAGACTGTCCTGAACCTGCACCCAGCCTGTGACTGTATAGTAAAAAGAGAAGCAGCACAGGGATGAGCTTATAGAAAGAGAAGCAGCACAGTGATGAGCTTATCACCATCACTTTGCTCTCTACTCCTATCGGCATGCTCTAGGCCAGGGGTGGGCAAACTTTTTGACTTGAGGGCCGCAATGGGTTCATATATTGGACCCGGGGGCCGGACCAAGAGTAGATGAATGATGTGTATGTGTCATCCATAGTAAGTATAGTAATATTCCCCCATAGTAAGCATAGTAATTCATCCCCCCCATATAGTAATTCATCCCCCTATAGTAATTCATCCCCCGTATAGTAATTCATCCCCGTATAGTAATTCATCCCCCGTATAGTAATTCATCCCCCGTATAGTAATTCATCCCCCGTATAGTAATTCATCCCCCATATAGTAATTCATCCCCCATATAGTAATTCATCCCCCATATAGTAATACATCCCCCATATAGTAATACATCCCCCATATAGTAATACATCCCCCATATAGTAATTCATCCCCCATATAGTAATTCATCCCCCATATAGTAATTCATCCCCCATATAGTAATTCATCCCCCCTTATAGTAATTCATCCCCCATATAGTAATACATCCCCCATATAGTAATACATCCCCCATATAGTAATACATCCCCCATATAGTAATTCATCCCCCATATAGTAATACATCCCCCATATAGTAATTCATCCCCCATATAGTAATTCCCCATAGTAATTCATCCCCCATATAGTAATTCATCCCCCATATAGTAATTCATCCCCCATATAGTAATTCATCCCCCATATAGTAATTCATCCCCCATATAGTAATTCATCCCCCATATAGTAATTCATCCCCCATATAGTAATACATCCCCCATATAGTAATACATCCCCCATATAGTAATACATCCCCCATATAGTAATACATCCCCCATATAGTAATACATCCCCCATATAGTAATTCATCCCCCCATATAGTAATTCATCCCCCATATAGTAATTCCCCATAGTAATTCATCCCCCATATAGTAATTCATCCCCCATATAGTAATACATCCCCCATATAGTAATACATCCCCCATATAGTAATACATCCCCCATATAGTAATACATCCCCCATATAGTAATTCATCCCCCATATAGTAATTCATCCCCCATATAGTAATTCATCCCCCATATAGTAATACATCCCCCATATAGTAATACATCCCCCATATAGTAATTCATCCCCCATATAGTAATTCATCCCCCATATAGTAATTCATCCCCCATATAGTAATACATCCCCCATATAGTAATACATCCCCCATATAGTAATTCATCCCCCATATTAAGTCCCCAAGTCCCCCCCTGTGTCAATTCACTTACCTTTGCTCCGCGCGTTCCTCTCGCCGTGTTCCCGCGCCGTTCCGGTGTAGCATGAAAATCTGTCTCCTATGAGGATCTGTCCCCCTCGATGTATCTGCGCATGTGCCAGTTTCAGGCAGTAAAGCAGCCGATCGGCGATCTCCGGCACATGCGCAGATACGTCGAGGGGGACAGATCCTCATAGGAGACAGATTTTCATGCTACACCGGTCTTCAGGGCGGACTGTGAGAGGAGCCTAGCGGGAGCCTAGCTCCGCGGGCCGGATTCATTAAAAGGTCCGCCGGGCCGTAGTTTGCCCATTGCTGCTCTAGGCCATCCTGAACCTGCACCCAGCCTGTGACTGTATAGTAAAAAGAGAAGCAGCTCAGTGATGAGCTTATCACTGTCACTTTGCTCTATGCTCCCATCAGCATGCTCCAGGCCATCCTGAACCTGCACCCAGCCTGTGACTGTATAGTAAAAAGAGAAGCAGCACAGGGATGAGCTCCTCTGTTAAGTGTAGTATATCCTGAAGAATCTTAAATAATGACGGTTGGAAACATTTACAAACTCGTAGGTAAAACAGGCTCAATAAAATCGTCAGAGTGCAGAGGCTTGATCCACCATGCGAGAACCCGCTGTGCCGGCCAGCAGCTGCAGGGGGAGCTGAGAATCAGATGTCCAAGATGGCCGCTGCAAGTTCCGGGATCGCTGGAGCGCGCGCACTGTCCAGAGGACCGCAACCAGATAAGACGTGGGCGAGGAACAGGTGTGGAACGGTGATGCGTATCGGAGAATGCGCAAAGCTCCTTCTTCAAGACCGATCAGTGCGCTCCAGCGATCCTAGAACTTACAGCGGCTATCTTGGACATCTGATCCTCAGCTCCCCCCCCCCCCCCCCTGCAGCTGCTGGTTCTCGCATGGTGGATCGAGCCTCTGCACTCTGACGATTTTATTGAGCCTGTTTTAAATACGAGTTTCTAACTGGCATTATTTAAGATTCTCCTGATATACTGCACTTAGAAGCGCCCTCCTGTTCTATCCTCTTCCACATACAGATTTTGCTTCAACTGCTAGAAGTGCTGCCCGGTCCCTGTTGTCCAGTGTCTCCTCCATCCCCGCTGACATCTCTCAGCCCACAGCCTCCTCCATTGTTGCGCCCAATACATATCCTCTATGAGCTTATCACTGTCCCTTTGCTCTCTCCAGGCCATCCTGAACCTGCACCTAACCTGTGACTGTACAGTAAAAAGAGAAGCACCACAGTGATGAGCTTCTCTCTACTCCTATCAGCATGCTCCAGGCCACCTTAAACCTGCCCCCAGGCTCTGACTGGACAGTAAAAAAAAAGAAGCAGCAGCACAGAAGTGATCTTATCACTATCACTTTGCTCTGTCCAGGTCGTCCTGAACCTACACCCAGCCTGTGACTGGCCAGTAAAAGGAGAAGCAGCACAGAAATGAGCTCATCGATGTTACTTTGCTCTCTCTAGGCCGACCTCAACCTACACCCAGCCTGTCCAGTAAAAGGAGAAGCAGCACAGTGATCAGCTAATCACTGTCACTTTGCTCTTTCCTTCTATGAGCATGCTCCTTGTGACCTGAGAATGACAGTATGGCCCTGTCCCTGACTTCCAGGGCATTTGAGCAGCACAGTCTAGTCAGGGACACACCCCTAGCGCACACACTGTATGGGTCATCTCTGCTCTCACCTCCTGCTCCTCACTCTTTTAGACTGACAGCACTGTGCAATGCTGTCAGAGTGTTGGTTGGCTCAGAGTGCAGACCATCCCTCTCCCAGGGCTTAGCGTAGCCGTGTTGGCAATTACAGAAAGCCAAAACAAAAACAACAATGCTGGTAGCTGTTATTATTATACAGGATTTATATATATTATTATACAGGATTTATATATATTTATTATTATTATTATACAGGATTTATATATTATTTATTATTATACAGGATTTATATATTATTATTATTATACAGGATTTATATATTATTATACAGGATTTATGGAGCCAACAGTTTGCTCAGAGCTTTACAATATAACGGGAGACAATACAGCAACAATACAGTTCAATACAAGAGGGATAGGAGGGCCCTGATCCTGGGAGCTTACAATCTAAAGACAGTGTTTCTCAACCTTTTTCAGTTGAGGCGCCCTCTGCAATCGCGGACGGTCCCGAGGCGCCCCCTGCAATCGCGGACGGTCCCGGGGCGCCCCCTGCAATCGCGGACGGTCCCGAGGCGCCACCTGCAATCGCGGACGGTCCCGAGGCGCCCCCTGCAATCGCGGACGGTCCCGAGGCGCCCCCTCTGCAATCGCGGACGGTCCCGAGGCGCCCCCTGCAATCGCGGACGGTCCCGAGGCGCCCCCTGCAATCGCGGACGGTCCCGAGGCGCCCCCTGCAATCGCGGACGGTCCCGAGGCGCCCCCTGCAATCGCGGACGGTCCCGAGGCGCCCCCTGCAATCGCGGACGGTCCCGAGGCGCCCCCTGCAATCGCGGACGGTCCCGAGGCGCCCCCTGCAATCGCGGACGGTCCCGAGGCGCCCCCTGCAATCGCGGACGGTCCCGAGGCGCCCCCTGCAATCGCGGACGGTCCCGAGGCGCCCCCTGCAATCGCGGACGGTCCCGAGGCGCCCCCTGCAATCGCGGACGGTCCCGAGGCCCCCTCTGCAATCGCGGACGGTCCCGAGGCCCCCTCTGCAATCGCGGACGGTCCCGAGGCCCCCTCTGCAATCGCGGACGGTCCCGAGGCACCCTCTACAATCGCGGACGGTCCCGAGGCACCCTCTACAATTGTGGACTGGGCACCCTGGTTGAGAAAGGCTGATCTAAGATATACCAGCTGTATTTAGAGCAGATCTCTAGCAAAACAAAAAATAAAAATGAATAGCCCACTAAAAAATAAAAACCCAAAACCAGTTTCTGCTGTAACAGAGATTTCACCTGCAGTACTCTTTTTCTTCCACTAGATGTCATTAGTTTAATGGCCAGTATCATTCAACCAATTTCCTCTGAGCCCAATTCATCTTGAATTTGTCCCCAGGCTGACACTGAACAGTCAGAGAAGAAGCACCGCGCAACTGTCATTCAAAGTGTGAGCGCTGAAACCTGAAAAATGGCCGGGGCAGGAAGGGGGTAAAAATGCCCGGTATTGAAATGAATAAGTACCTGAAAAAGAATAATTTCACTCAACCAGTCCTGTCCTTGGGCAAGGGCCCTACATTAAAATGGCCGTGGCACAGTGCCAGTGTGCACCTAGTCTTTTTTTTTTTTTCCTCCCCATTGACCTAAAGATCTGCAATGCAGCATCAAACTTCCACGAGGTCACTAAGCCCCGCCCACATTATCCAACCCCCTGCTGGGATGGGCGGATGACGCGGTGTAAACCGTGCCCTGCGATGCCCCGGAGTAATTCCCAGCGACCTGCTGCTAAGGTTGCCGGTGACATAATGCCCGGCTCCCCTCACAAAGCTCTCTGGAATGCTGGGCCGTGTTTTCAATGTTTTTTTTCGAGGTCAGTGGCAGCATTAGACAATGTCTTCCACCCCGCTGCCCCCCAAACCACTGAACGAGTGACAGGCGGGATGAATCCAACTATTCACATCTCTCAGCCAGCTGCTGCCCGCTTGTGACACCAGGCTTTTCAGAAGCAGTCAGAAGTGGCAGACGAATCAATGAGAGGATGGCGTTAACTCTGCGGAAGCCGGCCCTGGCATCGGAGGCGGAGGGGCTTCTACCGACGGAGAACAATTAACAGTGAAATGATAACATTCTATCCCTCGGGATCTGTGTGGATGCCATCCCAGCTCCAGGCATTCTTCTGCTGGCGCTTCCCACTTTGTCAGTAGTAAAGTTAAAGAGGAACTCGGGGATGACAGAAAAGATGCCAAATGATTGCAGCTCTGGGATCAATCAGGGTTTGTTTACACTGGCTTCAAAATGCGGCATTGGACACACAATGGAAGCACTCTGAATGCCAATCAATTATTATTATTATAATACAGGATTTATAGAGCGCCAGTTTGCTCAGCGCTTTACAATGGACTTCTCCAGGACTTCCCCCATCCTCTGGAACTCACTAAACCAACCCATCAGACAGTCACCTTCCCTCCTCACCTTTAGGTGCACCCTGAAAACACATCTCTTCAGGGAAGCCTACCCCACCATCACCTAACAACCGATCTCCTCCACTCCTCCCACCATTCTATCCCCCACAGCCATTTCCTCCTGTACCACTACCCCCTCCCTCCTAGATTGTAAGCTCCAAGGAGCAGGGCCCTCGAACCCCTCATGTATTGTATTGTTACTGTCTTGTCTCATGTTCTGTCCCCCACTATAATGTACAGCGCTGAGCAAACCTTTTAGCACTAAATACTGTATAATAATATAACGGGAGACAATACAGCAACAATACAGTTCAGTACAGAAGGAATAGGAGGGCCTGATCCTGGGAGCTTACAATCTAAAGGAAGGGGGAGGTGCTACAAAAGGTGATAGCTGTAGGCGATGATCTGGTGGAGGCGATTCAAGTACAGTTCTTAGGTGGGGCAGGCTTCCCTGAATAAGTGAGTTTTCAGAGGAGTTCCAGAGGATGGGAAGAGGCTCTGGAGAAGTCCTAAAGGGAGACAATACAGCAACAATACAGTGCAATACAAGAGGGATGGGAGGGCCTGATCCTGGGAGCTTACAATCTAAGAGGGAGGGGCTAGTGGTACAAAAGGTAACTGTGGGGGATGGACTGGTTGGAAGCGTAGAAGATTCCATTATTAGCTGAGGGCAGGATAGGCTTCCCTGAAGAGAGAGGTTTTCAGAGATTACCTAAAAGTGAGCAGAGAAGGCGATAGTCTGATAAATTAGGGTAGAGAGTTACAGAGGATGGGGGAAGCTCTGGAGAAGTCCTGGAGACGAGCATGGGAGGAGGAGACGAGGGAGCTAGAGAGCAGGAGGTCGTTTGCGAGGAGCGGAGAGTACAGTTTGGGTGATATTTGGAGACCAAATTGGTGATGTAGTTTGGGTCGGAGTTATAAATAGCTTTATATGTTATTGTTAGTGTATTGAATTTTATTTGTTGGGCAACGGGAGGCCAGTGGAGGGATTGGCAGAGAGGGGTGGGGGACACTGAGTGGAGGGATTGGCAGAGAGGGATGGAGGACACTGAGTGAAGGCCAGTGGAGAGATTGGCAGAGAGGGATGGAGGACACTGAGTGGAGGGATTGGCAGAGAGGGATGGAGGACACTGAGTGGAGATCAGTGGAGGGATTGGCAGAGAGGGGTGGAGGATACTGAGTGGAGATCAGTGGAGGGATTGGCAGAGAGGGATGGCGGACACTGAGTGGAGGGATTGGCAGAGAGGGATGGAGGACACTGAGTGGAGGCCAGTGGAGGGATTGGCAGAGAGGGGTGGAGGACACTGAGTGGAGGCCAGTGGAGGGATTGGCAGAGAGGGATGGAGGACACTGAGTGGAGGGATTGGCAGAGAGGGATGGCGGACACTGAGTGGAGGGATTGGCAGAGAGGGATGGAGGACACTGAGTGGAGGCCAGTGGAGGGATTGGCAGAGAGGGGTGGAGGACACTGAGTGGAGGCCAGTGGAGGGATTGGCAGAGAGGGGTGGAGGACACTGAGTAGAGGGATTGGCAGAGAGGGATGGAGGACACTGAGTGGAGGCCAGTGGAGGGATTGGCAGAGAGGGGTGGAGGACACTGAGTGGAGGCCAGTGGAGGGATTGGCAGAGAGGGGTGGAGGACACTGAGTGGAGGCCAGTGGAGGGATTGGCAGAGAGGGATGGAGGACACTGAGTGGAGGGATTGGCAGAGAGGGATGGAGGACACTGAGTGGAGGGATTGGCAGAGAGGGATGGAGGACACTGAGTGGAGGCCAGTGGAGGGATTGGCAGAGAGGGGTGGAGGACACTGAGTGGAGGGATTGGCAGAGAGGGATGGCAGATATGGAACGGTTCAATGCCGCTCTCGCTGAATAAAATGGTAATCTTACAGTCCTGTTCACATGTTGCGTTTTCTTAACAAATGATACCCCGGGTCGCTTTCTGGTGCTTCAAAAGGGTCTACAAAGCCTCCATAGAAGTCTATAGCAACGCTCGCTTACAGCCCTTGCAGATTTTGAGAGGCTTTTATTCAGCTTTAGCTTCACTTTGTTTTGGAGGTATTGCAGGTAGGAGATCTCTCAGGATGCACTGGGAAACCAACAAGCAAACCAGAGAGGCATCATCAGTCACTTCTGGTTCCTGTGTATATATTCTGGAAGCGGTTGGTGCTGACGTCACAACTGGGGTGAAGGTGAGCGTGGTCCGGACTGGAGCGGAGCAATTAGCAGAGAGCGTACATGGTGTGCAAAATGGGAACACTACAGTGGAAGGTTAGTGGGGACCAGAGAGAGGACTGAGCAGCAGAGGAGCAGCAGAGCTGGGGGACCGGAGCAGGAGAAACTAGCAATGTCCCATGTGGTGCCCAGTGTGGGAGTAATATAGCAGGAGGTGAGTGGGGACAAGAGAGTGGGGAGGATCAGGAAACCAGAGGATCAGCAGAGCTGGGGGTTACTACTTAGTGGGGGATCAGCAGAGCTGGGTTACTATTGAGTGGGGGATCACTAGAGCTGGAGTGTTACTACTGAGCGGGGGGTGGGGGGCTTGGGGGGGGGGGATCCGCTGAATGAAGGTACTATTGCTGGGGATCAGCAGAGCTGAGGGTTACTAATGAGTGGAGAATCAGCAGAGCTGGGGGCTTAACTACTCAGTGGGGGGAATCAGCAGAGCTGGGGGGTTTACTACTCAGTGGGGGGAATCAGCAGAGCTGGGGGGTTTACTACTCAGTGGGGGAATCAGCAGAGCTGGGGGCTTAACTACTCAGCGGGGGGAATCAGCAGAGCTGGGGGCTTAAACTACTCAGCGGGGGGAATCAGCAGAGCTGGGGGCTTACTACTCAGCGGGGGAATCAGCAGAGCTGGGGGCTTAACTACTCAGCGGGGGAATCAGCAGAGCTGGGGGCTTAACTACTCAGCGGGGTGAATCAGCAGAGCTGGGGGGTTTACTACTCAGTGGGGGGAATCAGCAGAGCTGGGGGGTTTACTACTCAGTGGGGGGAATCAGCAGAGCTGGGGGGTTTACAACTCAGCGGGGGGAATCAGCAGAGCTGGGGGGTTTACTACTCAGCGGGGGGAATCAGCAGAGCTGGGGGGTTTACTACTCAGCGGGGGAATCAGCAGAGCTGGGGGCTTAACTACTCAGCGGGGGAATCAGCAGACCTGGGGGGGGGGGTACTACTGAGCTGGGGTTCTGCCCCATGGGGGTACTACTGACCTGGGGGGGGGGGGGGTTCTAGATTCTACTGGGCCCCATTAAAACAAAATGAAAATGAACACACAGGGCATTTGTCAAGCTTCATTAAAGCATCCCTGAAGTATCACAAACACGTGAAAGCAGCATGTGGAAGCAGCATGTGGAAGCAGCATGTGGAAGCAGCATGTGGAAGCAGCATGTGGAAGCAGCATGTGGAAGCAGCATGTGGAAGCAGCATGTGGAAGCAGCAGGCGCTCTGGTGTGTTAGAGCCGAAGCCGGTGTAAACGAGCCGAACAAATTATGAAATGTGTTTCTTTTTTCCAGTTGTAACTACCTGAATCAGAATGCCTGGGAATTCCGGAAGCAGTGACATCACCCATAGGCTCCCATGTCCCAGCCATTGTCAGTGCGCCCCCCCCCCCCCCTTCCCTCCCACCACCACGGGCTGACATAATGGTGGTTTTAACCCTTTCCTACCCATTTCCTATCTGGGAGAAAAAAAAAAAGTTATATATACTTTAACCACTTGCTGTGTGCTCACAGTACATTTCCTGAGTTGGGGGGTGCAGGCTCAGCAATGTACGGTGCGGGCTGTCTTCCAGGTTTGGGGCGTACCTGCGAATGCCCCCCTGCTGACCTGTGCGCAGCCATCCACAGCACTGTGCACGAGCTGACAGGGAGGAGAACCGTTTTGTTTACAAACAGTTCTCCTCCCCGTTGGAGATGCTCAGCAATCACCGGCGAGTAATCAACGGCCAGGACCCGGTGATTGACAGCTGCAAATGGCGGTGCGGGTAGGGCGCGCGCCCCCCTACCTGGAAATGCGAAATCACACACACACACACACACACACACACACACACACACACACACACACACACACACACACACACACACACACACACACACACACACACACACACACACACACACACACACACACACACACACACACACACACACACACGTTTTTGATCCCCTGCTGCCCTGTAGCGGTATTTCTGCTATAGGGTGATCAGGAAGCGGTTAAAGTGCCTCTGATTAGCCCCAAATAAAGTTCAGCTGTTCTAGTAGGTCTTTCCTGACATTTTCTTAGTCACATCCTACAGCAAAAGCCATGGTTCGCAGAGAGCTTCCAAAGTATCAGAGGGATCTCATTGTTAAAAAAGGTATCAGTCAGGAGAAGGGGACAAAAGAATTTCCAAGGCATTAGATGTACCATGGAACACAGTGAAGACGGTCATCAAGTGGAGACAATATGGCGCAACAGTGACATCACCAACAGTGACATCACCAACAGTGACATCACCAACAGTGACATCACCAACAGTGACATCACCAAGAACTGGATGTCCCTCCAAAATTGATGAAAAGACGAGAAGAAAACTTGTCTGGGAGGCACATGAAAGGAGCTGCAGGAATATCTGTCAACGCCTGGCTGTGTGGTCCATGTGACAATCTCCCGTGTTCTTCATATGTTGGGCTATGGGGTAGAGGGGAAGACGGAAGAATTTTCTTACGAAGAAAAACATCCAAGCCCGGCTACATTTTGCAAAAACACATCTAAAGTCTCCCAATAGCATGTGGGAAAATGTGTTCTGGTCTGATGGAACCAAGGGTGAACCTTTTGTCCATAATTCCAAAAGATTCCAAAAACAACACTGCACATCACCGAAAGAACACCATACCCACTGTGAAGCATGGTGGTGGCAGCATCCTGCTTTGGGGCTGTTTCTCTTCAGCTGGAACTGCAGCCTCAGTCCATGTAGAGGAAATTATGAACAGTTCCAAATACCAGTCAATATTGGCACAAAACCTTCCGGCTTCTGCTAGAAAGCTGAACATGAAGAGGTACTTCGCCTTTCAGCATGACAACCACCCAAAGCATCCATCCACATCCATACACAAAGGAACGGCTTCACCAGAAGAGGAAAGTTCTGGAATGGCCCAGCCAGAGCCCAGACCTGAATCCAATGGACAATCTGCGGGTGATCTGAAGAGGGCTGTGCGCAGGAGATGACATGCAATCTGACAGATCTGGAGAGTGGGAAAATATTGCCAAGTCAGGATGTGCCGTGCTGATAGACTCCTCCCCCAAAAAGACGGAGTGCTGGAATCACATCAAAAGGGGCTTCAACAAAAGGATTAGTGTAAGGGTGTGAACACTTATGCAACCAGATTATTTTTTATTTTTTAATTCCCTCCACCTAAAAGATTTCAGTTTGTTGTTCCAACTGAGATACAGTTTATAGGTCACATTAAAAAGGTGGAAAAAGTTCTGAATTGATTTATCTTTGTCTCTTTTTGGACATCACAGAAACATTTTAAAAGGGGTGTGTAGACTTTTATATCCACTGTATCCCATAGTTTGTAGACGCTATAACTGCCACACAAACCAATCAATATTAAAGTGTTCCTGAACCCCCAACAGTACAATCAGTCTGTAGATGCAGTAAAGCATGCTTGTTATACTCACTGTGGGACCTAAGGGGCTAATCCTCTGCACTGTGTAAAAAGGATGTTTGATCCTGTCTTCTCTGATCCTCCCCTTCTTCCAGTGTCCCCCTCTTATCGTCTAAGACATATCGTGTGAAGACAATCTGCACATACTCAGTTTGGTGTGTATTACTAGACTAGTTTTTTTTTTCCTTGGGAGAGTGCATGTGATCAAGACAGGGTCAAATCAGCACTGTCCAGACAGAGGGTTAGGGGTTCTGCATCCTCCTAGAGCAGAAGAAAAAAAATCCTCCTACAAGCTTTTGCTCTGCTGGACACTGATAGAAGTCACAAGACTGCTATAGATTGCTGAGAAAAGGGATTTAGCAGTTTATATTTACTAAAATAATTACATTTCTATGTTGTGTGTACTGTGGGAGACCGGATACAGTGAACGCGGGGTCCGGGGAGAGCGGATACAGTGAACGCGGGGTCCGGGGAGAGCGGATACAGTGAACGCGGGGTCCGGGGAGAGCGGATACAGTGAACGCGGGGTCCGGGGAGAGCGGATACAGTGAACGCGGGGTCCGGGGAGAGCGGATACAGTGAACGCGGGGTCCGGGGAGAGCGGATACAGTGAACGCGGGGTCCGGGGAGAGCGGATACAGTGAACGCGGGGTCCGGGGAGAGCGGATACAGTGAACGCGGGGTCCGGGGAGAGCGGATACAGTGAACGCGGGGTCCGGGGAGAGCGGATACAGTGAACGCGGGGTCCGGGGAGAGCGGATACAGTGAACGCGGGGTCCGGGGAGAGCGGATACAGTGAACGCGGGGTCCGGGGAGAGCGGATACAGTGAACGCGGGGTCCGGGGAGAGCGGATACAGTGAACGCGGGGTCCGGGGAGAGCGGATACAGTGAACGCGGGGTCCGGGGAGAGCGGATACAGTGAACGCGGGGTCCGGGGAGAGCGGATACAGTGAACGCGGGGTCCGGGGAGAGCGGATACAGTGAAACGCGGGGTCCGGGGAGAGCGGATACAGTGAACGCGGGGTCCGGGGAGAGCGGATACAGTGAACGCGGGGTCCGGGGAGAGCGGATACAGTGAACGCGGGGTCCGGGGAGAGCGGATACAGTGAACGCGGGGTCCGGGGAGAGCGGATACAGTGAACGCGGGGTCCGGGGAGAGCGGATACAGTGAACGCGGGGTCCGGGGAGAGCGGATACAGTGAATGCGGGGTCCGGGGAGAGCGGATATAGTGAATGCGGGGTCCGGGGAGAGCGGATACAATGCGGGGTCCGGGGAGAGCGGATACAGTGAATGCGGGGTCCGGGGAGAGCGGATACAGTGAATGCGGGGTCCGGGGAGAGCGGATACAGTGAATGCGGGGTCCGGGGAGAGCGGATACAGTGAATGCGGGGTCCGGGGAGAGCGGATACAGTGAATGCGGGGTCCGGGGAGAGCGGATATAGTGAATGCGGGGTCCGGGGAGAGGGGATATAGTGAATGCGGGGTCCGGGGAGAGCGGATATAGTGAATGCGGGGTCCGGGGAGAGCGGATATAGTGAATGCGGGGTCCGGGGAGAGCGGATATAGTGAATGCGGGGTCCGGGGAGAGCGGATATAGTGAATGCGGGGTCCGGGGAGAGCGGATATAGTGAATGCAGGGTCCGGGGAGAGCGGATATAGTGAATGCAGGGTCCGGGGAGAGCGGATATAGTGAATGTGGGGTCCGGGGAGAGCGGATATAGTGAATGCGGGGTCCGGGGTTTAGTAACACTTTAATGGGAATTCATTTTTTTTTTTTTTACCGAAGACATGCAGCAGAATACATTTTGGCCTAAATTTATGAAGAAATTAGATTTATATTATTATTTGATATGTTTAATAACAGAAAGTAGAAAACATTTTTCTTTTCAAAATGTTTGGTCTTTTTTTTAATTAAGTAACAAATAAGCCCAGTGGTGATCAGACATCACCAAAAGAAAGCTCTATTTGTGTGAAAGAAATTATATAAATTACATTTGCATACAGTGTTGCACAACAGCGCAATTGCCAGTTAAAGTAGCGCAGTGCTGAATAGCAAAAAAAAAAAAAATAATAATAATAACCCCCCAGTCATGAAGGGGGGGGGGGGGTAAAACCATCCGGAGGTCAAGTATTTATAAATCTGTAATGTGCGCGATTGTCTGCCGGCGTTTGATTGGATTGATTTAAGGAACTGTACAATCCAAGGCCAAAACATCCTGTGCCGTAGCTCCTCCCCCTTTAATGAACACGTACAGATAATCCGCGTGTACGTGCTTCCCATACCAGGACACGCAAAGAGACATCGCTGACTCGGCATGCTGGGATAATCTGTTTTTTTGGATCGGCGTCCATTGCAAGCTTAACCCCCCTGTACTGGACCGAATTCTTACAGGCAGACCACTCTGAGTCCGAGGGCAGAAGCGATCGGTGAATTCATAAGAATCCGCCGCCAATGCCGAAGTCTGAGATCTGCGTTCCGCGACACCCCCTGGACTTTGTGTGCGATGGAGGAAAAAAAAAAAAAAAAAAGTGTGTTAATGCTGCCCCCTGGGGACAAAGGCAGGGAACTGACATGAAAATGTCTAAAACACAACGATCTTCACGATCCAAAAAAAAAAAAAAAAAAGCAGAGCGAACAAAATATAAAATGAAAGTATTCCTGGACTGTATTTATAGAGAGCAAGCAGACGCAGTCTCAAAGGGATCGTTCCAGAACCAGCGCAAGCAGTACCGCGCTGCACATATATCTGAAGGGCGCTCAGCTGCAGAGGTGTTACGAGCAACATGGTGGACCAAGCGTGAAGGAAATGGCTGTAAAAATAACAGACTAAATCGCAGCAAATCACTGGAAGAGTCCAAGCTGAAGAGTAATACACAACACAGGATACTTTCCCCTGTTCTCGCCTTTCAACATGAAATCACAATAGTTCAGACGTATCAATTTTTTTTTTTTTAAAAAAGAAACCTCTTGAGATCCAGTGACATCATTGCATCAGTCTGCTGGTTTGGTGGGAGAAGCTGGCGGGTTCCTATAAATTCCACAGCACCCTGCCTCCTTGTATGAAAGAACACATCCCCTGCATCCCATTAGATGTGCATTCTCTCTCCGGCTGGTCGCTTGTTGGCGCAGACTTTAGCTGTACAATTGGCAGTTGCTTAAGCATGCACATTTAAAAGGGATGCAGGGGATGTGTTTTTTTGGCACCACTGACAGTAGAAATGGAGCACTATACCTCACACTGACACAAATGTCCCATCCTTGGTGCCAGTGGCAGGAACAGCGCCCCATCCCTGGTGCCAGTGGCAGGAACAGCGCCCCATCCCTGGTGCCAGTGGCAGGAACAGCGCCCCACCATTGGTGTCAGTGGCAGGAACAGCGCCCCATCCCTGGTGCCAGTGGCAGGAACAGCGCCCCATCCCTGGTGCCAGTGGCAGGAACAGCGCCCCATCCCTGGTGCCAGTGGCAGGAACAGCGCCCCACCATTGGTGTCAGCGGGAGGAATAGTGCCCCGTCATTGGTGTCAGCGGGAGGAATAGTGCCCCGTCATTGGTGTCAGCGGGAGGAATAGTGCCCCGTCATTGGTGTCAGCGGGAGGAATAGTGCCCCGTCATTGGTGTCAGCGGGAGGAATAGTGCCCCATCATTGGTGTCAGTGGGAGGAATAGTGCCCCATCATTGGTGTCAGTGGGAGGAATAGTGCCCCATCATTGGTATTAGTGGGAGGAATAGTGCCCCATCATTGGTGTCAGTGGAGGGAATAGTGCCCCATCATTGGTGTCAGTGGGGGGAATAGTGCCCCATCATTGGTGTCAGTGGGAGGCATAGTGCCCCATCATTGGTGTCAGTGGGAGGAATAGTGCCCCATCATTGGTGTCAGTGGGAGGAATAGTGCCCCATCATTGGTGTCAGTGGGAGGAATAGTGCCCCATCATTGGTGTCAGTGGGAGGAATAGTGCCCCATCATTGGTGTCAGTGGGAGGAATAGTGCCCCATCATTGGTGTCAGTGGGAGGAATAGTGTCCCATCATTGGTATCAGTGGAAGGAATAGTGCCCCATCATTGGTATCAGTGGGAGGAATAGTGCCCCATCATTGGTGTCAGTGGGAGGAATAGTGCCCCATCATTGGTGTCAGTGGGAGGAATAGCGCCCCAAACGCTGAATAAGGGCAAGCAAAGGGCCACATCTGACCCTCGAGCCGCTGTTTGGAGACCACGGATCTAAACGAGAACCTTCAGACAGACGTATCGGACAGAACACACACACACACCCGCGCCGCGCTCTGGACTCACTCACCGTGATCTTCATAGGGATCGTTGGGATCGTCTGCTATCAGCTCCGCACTGCTTGGCGTGTCATGATCTTCTTTGGTAACAAAAATGATTTTGTCCTTTCCTAAATGAGAACAGAAAAGATCGATGACGATTGAGAAGGTATTCCAACCGACGAGTACGGAGCGATGTGTGCTTCTCTAGGTATTCGGTGACAACCCTGAACAGACTCAAGCATTTTAACTTGGGGCCATTTATTTAAAAAAAACACAAAAAAATTAAAATTAAACAAAAAAAACCCCAAAACAAACACCAACAAAAAAACAAAAAAGACACCAACAAAACAAACACCAACAAAAACAAACACCAACAAAAACAAACACCAACAAAAAAAAACACCAACAAAAACAAACACCAACAAAAACAAACACCACCAAAAACAAACACCAACAAAAACAAACACCAACAAAACAAACACCAACAAAACAAACACCAACAAAAACAAACACCAACAAAAACAAAACACCAACAAAAACAAACACCAACAAAAACAAACACCAACAAAACAAACACCAACAAAACAAACACCACCAAAACAAACACCACCAAAACAAACACCAACAAAACAAACACCACCAAAACAAACACCACCAAAACAAACACCAACAAAACAAACACCAACAAAACAAACACCAACAAAACAAACACCACCAAAACAAACACCACCAAAACAAACACCAACAAAAAAACCCCAAAAAACACAAAAACCCCCAAAAAAACTGCACAGCGATTCGCTCAGCAGCAAACCTCCATGTTCTGTGTGAATTGGGCAAAACCAATATTTTATTACTATGGGCGGCAGTAAAATACGGCATTATGTCCGCTACATAGAGATACGCAGGTCCTTGTGACATGAGATACAATGTAACAGTTCTGGAGAACACTAGAGGGAATTAGAAGATAAATGGAACCAATAGATGTCTCTCCTGCACTCCTGAGCTCCATCCTCTCCTCTGAATGTTCTTTCATTATGGGCGGTAGTAATACTGCATTATGGCCACTACGGGGAGCCGAGGAGCACAGGCAATACATTGTTTAGGCGCGGTTCACACCAAGGCGTTTTTTTATGGCATTTTTGCAGAAAGGCACTACAGTCCATGTAACATGGTTTCCTATGCGACACGTTCATATCTATGCTTTTTTCAGTCGCTGCCGTAGTGGAAAGGGTCAAGGACTTTTTTTTCTTTTTGGAAACATAACACGGTGCGTTTTTGGTTCAATAGACTAAAAATGGACACATGGCAGAAACGCATGCAGTCCTTTTTTTCCTGTTTTTTTTTTTCCTGCCAATAGGAAAGTATTGACTTTGATGCGATTTTGATGCAACTTTGGATAGATGCAACTTTTATGCAACTTTTTTTTTTTGGGGATAATAAGGAAATATGACAGTTCTGTTCATGTAGTACGACTTTGATGTGACTTTACACTGTGGCACTCAAGTAGCATCAAAGTCGCATCCATGTCACACCCATCCAAGGTTGCATTCAAGCCGCACCCATCCACAGTTGCATCAAAGTTGTGCCCATCCAAAGTCGCACCCTTTTCAAGTCACATCAAAGTCGCACCCAAAGTAACATCAAAGTAACATCAAAGTCGCACTCCTTCAAAGTCACATCAAAGCCACACTCCTTCAAAGTCACATCAAAGCCGCACCCAAAGTCACATCAAAGCCGCACCCAAAGTCACATCAAAGCCGCACCCAAAGTCACATCAAAGCCGCACCCAAAGTCACATCAAAGCCGCACCCAAAGTCACATCAAAGTCGCACCCAAAGTCACATCAAAGTAACATCAAAGCCGCACCCAAAGTCGCATCAAAGCCGCACCCAAAGTCGCATCAAAGCCGCACCCAAAGTCGCATCAAAGCCGCACCCAAAGTCGCATCAAAGCCGCACCCAAAGTCACATCAAAGTCGCACCCAAAGTCACATCAAAGTCGCACCCAAAGTCACATCAAAGTCACATCAAAGCCGCACCCAAAGTCACATCAAAGCCGCACCCAAAGTAACATCAAAGTAACATCAAAGTCGCACCCAAAGTCACATCAAAGCCACACTCCTTCAAAGTCACATCAAAGCCACACTCCTTCAAAGTCACATCAAAGCCACACTCCTTCAAAGTCACATCAAAGCCGCACCCAAAGTCACATCAAAGCCGCACCCAAAGTCACATCAAAGCCGCACCCAAAGTCACATCAAAGCCGCACCCAAAGTCACATCAAAGCCGCACCCAAAGTCACATCAAAGCCGCACCCAAAGTCACATCAAAGCCGCACCCAAAGTCACATCAAAGCCGCACCCAAAGGCACATCAAAGCCGCACCCAAAGGCACATCAAAGCCGCACCCAAAGGCACATCAAAGCCGCACCCAAAGGCACATCAAAGCCGCACCCAAAGTCACATCAAAGTCACACCCATCCAAAGCTGCATCAAAGTTGTGCCCATCCAAAGTCCCACCCAAGTCGCATCAAAGTCCCAACCATCCAAAGTCACATCAGTCAATGCTTTCCTAGTGACATGAAAAAAAATGAATGCGCGTCAAACTTATGTTCCAAAGTGCAAAATCCACTGCAAATGGTTCTGGAAAAAACGCATCAATCACAACACACAGTGGTGTGGACCCAGCCTAAGATTCTCTAGAATTGTTACATTGTATCTCTTGTTGGGTGTATGTATTTCCTATGCTCCTCAGCTCCATCTAGTGCAGGGAAGTTGAATTCCTATCACCCGACGCCTGGGACATGTAGCTCCGGGCAGGTAGGTTTTTTTTTTTTTTTTTTTTAACCTTCAGCCCTGCTGCGGGCAAGCAGCAGGGCTCACATATCAGGTGGAAGCATTTGGGCGACAGCAGCTTGTCCTGGTTGAGAGATTCCCGGCAATTGAGGCTCGGAAAGAATGTAATACGGTGTGATGTGCACTGCGTTACATTCAGGGGAGCAGAGGGGAGACATCCGGGGTCTTTTAGACCTTGGATGTCTCAATAGGGAGAACCGGTCACCAAAAAAATCAGCACATGTGATAAAAGAAAAAAAGTAAAAAAAAAAAAAAAAAAAAACGTAAAAAAGAACGTAAAAAAAAAAAAAAAAAAAAACGTAAAAAAGAACGTAAAACGTAAAAAAGAACGTAAAAAAAAAAAAGTAAAAAAAAGAACATAAAAAAGAACGTAAAAGAAAAAAAAAAAAACGTAATTTTTTTTTTTTTTTTTAATTGGAAAAAATGAACGTTACACCCAAGAACATAACATACCCCCCAAAAAACTGAGCCCCCCACACATGTACAAAGTACACGCTGGGGCGCCTACGCATGAAACCGTCGATTGCGATACAAGTTACGTATCGCCGCACACGCCAGAACGAAAGCAATAATTCTAGCACCAGACCTCCTCTAACTATACTGATGACCTAGAACAGGGGTGGGCAAACTTTTTGACTTGAGGGCCGCAATGGGTTCATATATTGGACCCGGGGGCCGGACCAAGAGTAGATGAATGATGTGTATGTGTCATCCATAGTAAGTATAGTAATATTCCCCCATAGTAATTCATCCCCCATAGTAATTCATACCCCATATAGTAATTCATCCCCCATATAGTAATTCATCCCCCCTATAGTAATTCATACCCCATATAGTAATTCATCCCCCATATAGTAATTCATACCCCATATAGTAATTCATCCCCCATATAGTAATTCATACCCCATAGTAATTCATACCCCATATAGTAATTCATCCCCCATATAGTAATTCATCCCCCATATAGTAATTCATCCCCCATATAGTAATTCATCCCCCATATAGTAATTCATCCCCCATATAGTAATTCATCCCCCATAGTAATTCATCCCCCATATAGTAATTCATCCCCCATATAGTAATTCATCCCCCATAGTAATTCATCCCCCATATAGTAATTCATCCCCCATATAGTAATTCATCCCCCATAGTAATTCATCCCCCATATAGTAATTCATCCCCCATATAGTAATTCATCCCCCATATAGTAATTCATCCCCCATAGTAATTCATCCCCCATATAGTAATTCATCCCCCATATTAAGTCCCCAAGTCCCCCCCGTGTCAATTCACTTACCTTTGCTCCGCGCGTTCCTCTCGCCATGTTCCCGCGCCGTTCCGGTGTAGCATGAAAATCTGTCTCCTATGAGGATCTGTCCCCCTCGACGTATCTGCGCATGTGCCAGTTTCAGGCATTAGCGGCCGATCTGCGATCTCCGGCACATGCGCAGATACGTTGAGGGGGACAGATCCTCATCATAGGAGAGAGATTTTCATGCTACACCGGTCTTCAGGGCGGACTGTGAGAGGAGCCTAGCTCCGCGGGCCGGATTAAAAGGTCCGCCGGGCCGTAGTTTGCCCATTGCTGACCTAGAAGGAGCTTTTAAAAGTGTCCCCCATATAAAATACAGGGTACTGAAGTTCGTCGTCATTTCGCGAGCGCACACAAAGATTTGACAAGTTGAATATCGATTTACTCGCTGCAACCTCGTCTTTTATATTTTACAAAAAAAAATAGGGTAATTTATTACTTTTTTTATGTCCTAAAATTAACCAAACTAGTATTTTTTTACTGAAATTTTGCAGTAATATGTGGCATAAAAAACTGGAACTACAACTATTTTATTCTCTCGAGTCTCCGATTTCAGAAAATATATCATGTTTGTGGGTTTTGTGTAATTTTCAGGCCTAAAAATGATTTTTTTGTGCAAAAATAAAAAAAAAAAACTTAAAAAAGGCTCTGGCAGCAAACGGGATAACAGTATAAGCCCGACACGCCCCTTTCCATGTGACGGTGCTGACCAATCAAAAGTTCTCTAACCCGAACTGTCACTGCAAGGAAATACTCGGTATCAGGGCATCTCTAGTATCCATTCACCTGGCACAACCTCGTCTTTTATATTTTACCAAATATTTGGCCAATTCATAATTTGATTTCCTTAAAATTCACCTTAGTGCATTTTTTTTTTTTTTTAACTGAAATTTGGGGTTTTTTAGACCTTCCCGGTAATATCGCATGACATAAAAGATTGGAACTACCACAATGTTATTCTCCATGGTGTCTGTTGTCAGAAAATATATCATGTTTGGGGATGGGGGTGGTTGAGGAACCTTCAGGCCCAAAATGATTTCTAGGGATGCACTGAAATTTCGGTGGCCAAAACGTTTTGGCGAAAAAACCCCTTTTGGCCGTCAGTCAAAATGGAAAAAAAAAAAACCAAACCACCAATACAGGTGCCGAAAAAAAAAAAACCCCGCCCCTCGCCACCGACTGCCTGCCGCTGCTGCCACCGGCCACCGCTGGGTAGTTCTCAGCCTTACCTGAGAAACCATCGAACGATCCCAGCGCTGGGCATAGAGATGAGAGAAGGAAAGATGGCCGACACTCATCTCTATGCCCTTGGAGGACCGGAGCGATGTCACTTCCGGTTCCGGCCATTTTTTTTTCCTTCCAAAAAAGCACTGGAACAATGCTTTTTTTTTTATCCAATGCTTTACATTGCAGAGGAGAGATGTGGGGTCTTATTGACCCCCGATGTCTCCATAAAGAGGACCTGTCACTAATTATGTCTCATTGACCCCCCATCTCTCTCCATAAAGAGGACCTGTCACTAATTATTTCTCATTGACCCCCCATATCTCTCCATAAAGAGGACCTGTCACAAGTTATTTCTTATTAACCCCATATCTCTCCATAAAGAGGACCTGTCACTAATTATGTCTTACTGACCCCATATCTCTCCATAAAGAGGACCTGTCACTAATTATGTCTCATTGACCCCATATCTCTCATTGACCCCATATCTCTCTATAAAGAGGACCTGTCACTAATTATTTCTCATTGACCCCCCATATCGCTCCATAAAGAGGACCTGTCACTAATTATGTCTCATTGACCCCATATCTCGCCATAAAGAGGACCTGTCACTAATTATGTCTCATTGACCCCCCATCTCTCTCCATAAAGAGGACCTGTCACTAATTATGTCTTATTGACCCCCCATATCTCTCCATAAAGAGGACCTGTCACTAATTATGTCTCATTGACCCCATATCTCTCTATAAAGAGGACCTGTCACTAATTATTTCTCATTGACCCCACATCTCTCTATAAAGAGGACCTGTCACTAATTATTTTCTCATTGACCCCCCATATCTCTCCATAAAGAGGACCTGTCACTAATTATGTCTTATTGACCCCATATCTCTCCATAAAGAGGACCTGTCACTAATTATGTCTCATTGACCCCATATCTCTCCATAAAGAGGACCTGTCACTAATTATTTCTCATTGACCCCCCATATCTCTCCATAAAGAGGACCTGTCACTAATTATGTCTTATTGACTCCATATCTCTCCATAAAGAGGACCTGTCACTAATTATGTCTCATTGTCCCCCCCATATCTCTCCATAAAGAGGACCTGTCACTAATTATGTCTTATTGACCCCATATCTCTCCATAAAGAGGACCTGTCACTAATTATTTCTCATTGACCCCACATCTCTCTATAAAGAGGACCTGTCACTAATTATTTCTCATTGACCCCACATCTCTCCATAAAGAGGACCTGTCACTAATTATGTCTCATTGACCCCCCATATCTCTCCATAAAGAGGACCTGTCACTAATTATTTCTCATTGACCCCCCATATCTCTCCATAAAGAGGACCTGTCACTAATTATGTCTTACTGACCCCATATCTCTCCATAAAGAGGACCTGTCACTAATTATGTCTTATTGACCCCATATCTCTCCATAAAGAGGACCTGTCACTAATTATGTCTCATTGACCCCCCATATCTCTCCATAAAGAGGACCTGTCACTAATTATTTCTTATTGACCCCATATCTCTCCATAAAGAGGACCTGTCACTAATTATTTCTTATTAACCCCATACCTCTCCATAATATTTATATCACAAGGCATGCATGCATTTCTTGTGATAAGAATAAAAGTGATTAAAAAGTTTTTTAAAAAAGGGACAATCCAAAAAAAAAATTAAATTAAAAAAAAAGAAAAAAAAATTAAAGTGCCCCCCCCTGTGCTCACACATAGTGGTGAACATATACATAGGCCACGCCCACATATGTAAACAGTGTTCAAACCACAGGTGAGGTATTGCCACGAACATCGGAGCAAGAGTCATAATTCTCGCACTAGACCTCCTCTGCAACTTTACACCGCTAACCTGCAGACATTTTTAAAACAAAACCCATGAAAATTTTTTTTTAAGTACCGCAGTTTCACATCATTCCATGAGCATGCGCAATTTTAAAGCGTCACAAGTTGGGTATCTATTTACTCGCCGTGACATTCTCTTTCATATTTTACAACAAAATTGGGATATATATATATATTTTTTTAAATGTTTTTTTTCCAAAAAAATATTAAATTTTAAAAAACTGCGCATTTCGGTTTTCGGCCAAGTGTATTTTGAGTTTTGGTTTTCGGCACCGGAATTTTCATTTCGGTGCACTGTTAATGATTTCTTTTTAAATGTGTGCAAAACAAAAACCGTAAAAACAGCTCTGGTGGTGAAAGGGTTAACACATTGCCTATGAAAAATATAGGGTTCTGAGGTTTGTCGGGGTTTCGCGGGCGCACGCAGTTTTAAGGTTTGGTATATTTTTACTCAGCGCAACCTCTTATGTTTTTTTTTTAAAGGGTGATATATTGCGTATGTGCGCTCTAAAATCAGCTTTAGCGTCCAGAACGTGCCGGCTTCTAGAAAATACATCATGTTTGGGGGTTTTAACCATTAGCCGCCCGGCCAATGGCCGTTTGGCGGCTTCAGATGTGCCTCTTCATTCCGGGTGCACGCCATTTGGCGTGCTCCCGCACATGCGCCGTTTGCGGTAATGCAGAGCGGCGCAGCAGCGGGATCTGTCACGGGCCATGCACCTCGGACACGGCCGATGACAGATCCGAGTACCGGCTCCCGTTGCTGGTACCATGTGACCTGCTGTGACCAATCACAGCAGGTCACATGACAGTTGTATACAATGGATGGCTTCATTCATGATGCCATCCATTGTATACTAGTGCCTAGCTGTGAATGGTCATAGCTAATCACATGCACATGTCATGTGATTAGCTGTGACCAAATCACAGCTAAGCACAAAAAAAAAAAAAAAAAAAAAGCTGAATGAATCGATTTCATTCAGGTAAATGCTTGCTTATAGCAAAGTAATTCTTTGCTATAAGCAAATTGTGTAAAAAAAAAAAAATACTGATCACTTCCCCAAAGTAGTACAGTGTTACTATGTAACATTGTACTACTTTGGTCATAGTCAAATATGAAAAAAAAAATCTTAAAAAAAATTTAAAAAAAATGTAATAAAAAATAAATAATAAAAAAATTAAAAAAAAAATTAAAAAAAAAAAAATATATATATATCTTTTTTTCATACTGTCACCAGTCAGTGTCCCTGTTAACCGCCATGCCAGTTATATGATGACGCTGTACTGCACTGGTGACAGTATGTAAAAAAAAAATAGTGAAAATAATTTTTTTAATTTTTTCATTTTCCGAAAAATTATGACATAAAAATACAACTTCAAAAAACTCGCCATGCCTCTTATGAAGTACGTCGGACTGTCTACTCTGCAAAAAGGGGTCATTTGTGGGATATCTGTACCCTCCTGACATTTGGGGGATATCTGTACCCTCCTGACATTTGGGGGATATCTGTACCGTCCTGACATTTGGGGGATATCTGTACTGTTCTGACATTCTTGGACCTCAAGAAATTAGATTGGCTGTCAGTACTTCAGGATTGATCAATAATCAGATCTATACCATAGTTTGTGAACTCTATAACTTTCCTACAAACTAAATAATACATCCTAATTTGGGTTATTCTCACCAAAGACATGTAGCAGAATACATCTCGGCCTAAATTTATGAAGAACAATTATTTATTTGTAAACTTTTATAACAGAAACAAAGAAAAATGTGGTTTTTTTTCAAAATTTTTGCTCTTTTTTTGTTAATTTAGCAAAAAATAAAAACCCCGGCGGTGATTAAATACCACCAAAAGAAAGCTCTAGTTGTGTGAAGAAAATGATAACATTTTAGTTTGGGTACAATGTTGTATGACCGCGCAATTGTCATTCAAAGTGTGAGAGCGCTGAAACCTGAAAAATGGCCTGGGCAGGAAGGGGGAAAATTGCACGGTATTGAAATGGTTAAACTAATCTTCAGACCGAAAACTATTTTTTTTTTTTTTTTTAAATAAGTGAGCAAAACAATTTAAAAAAATGTCTCTGGGACTGAAGTGGTTAATGAAGCCATTCTAGTGACCTAGGACCCCTCCAGAGCTCCCTGACCCCCAGTGTGGTGCACAAAATTCATGTGCAATGCCATAGCTGGCCCCTTAACTCCCCTGTGGCCCCATCTCCCCCGCTCAGGGGCCCCTCAGAAGCGGCCCTGCGCACAGTGTCCTTGCTCACCCTCCTGCCTGCAGTAGGACATGTCTGCAGCTCACACTCACACCGGCTCCGCGCTCACTGATAACGTCATCGGTCGCGACAAAAAAAAAAGGAGGACCTCCGGATTAGGTACTGCCCGCTTTACTGCCTGCAGAAGGAAGAGGACCCCGCTTGTGTCTGCCCTTTTCAGTGCCTGTACAGGGAGGTGGGTGGACCAGAGGAATGTTGTCGGTGTGTTTTGTCTGGTTGCTACAGAAATCATAGAGGGTGGGAAGGGGTGTGGCCCTGGCTGTGATCAGGGAGGATCCCCCATACCCTGCCAGGAGGAAACACTGCGCATGCGTTATACTCGCAGACACTTTCTATAAAGTTGTGAGAACTCGGAGAAGGGGAGGCTGTGCACAGCAGGAGTGTAAGTACGGGGGGACTACAACTCCCAGCATGGCCTGTGTGTGCCCGGGGGGGGGGATTTCTGCTACATAGACTGTTGTATGTCCATCTGTCATCAAATGTCTGTCTGTCCTTCCATATGTCCTGTATACCGCCCTATGTACTATACCGCCCTATGTACTATACTGTCCTATCTCCTCCCTATGTACTATACTGCCCTATGTACTATACCGCCCTATGTACTATACTGTCCTATCTCCTCCCTATGTACTATACCGCCCTATGTACTATACTGTCCTATCTCCTCCCTATGTACTATACTGCCCTATGTACTATACTGCCCTATCTCCTCCCTATGTACTATACTGTCCTATGTACTATACTGCCCTATCTCCTCCCTATGTACTATACTGCCCTATCTCCTCCCTATGTACTATACTGCCCTATGTACTATACTGCCCTATCTCTGCCCTATGTACTATACTGTCCTATCTCCTCCCTATGTACTATACTGTCCTATCTCCTCCCTATGTACTATACCTCCCTATCTCCTCCCTATGTACTATACCTCCCCATCTCCTCCCTATGTACTATACTGCCCTATGTACTATCTCCTCCCTATGTACTATACTGTCCTATCTCCTCCCTATGTACTATACCTCCCTATCTCCTCCCTATGTACTATACCTCCCCATCTCCTCCCTATGTACTATACCTCCCTATCTCCTCCCTATGTACTATACCTCCCCATCTCCTCCCTATGTACTATACTGCCCTATCTCCTCCCTATGTACTATACCTCCCTATCTCCTCCCTATGTACTATACCTCCCTATCTCCTCCCTATGTACTATACCTCCCCATCTCCTCCCTATGTACTATACTGCCCTATGTACTATACTGTCCTATCTCCTCCCTATGTACTATACTGTCCTATCTCCTCCCTATGTACTATACCTCCCCATCTCCTCCCTATGTACTATACCTCCCTATCTCCTCCCTATGTACTATACCGTCCTATCTCCTCCCTATGTACTATACTGGGGTACGTCTGCCCTACCCTGCACCATACCTCTATGTACTGTCTCTGTCTTCAGCCAGGTGAGCTGTTTGCTGGTCATGTTATGGGGGGACTCCGCTGACTTTCTGTTGTGGTGTTCTCAGTACACAGACACAATGCGGGAGCACAGCACTGTGAAGACGGAGCCAAAGGCGGGATTCCTGGAGCGTCTCAGTGACACGGCCGGGGGGATGGGGATCGGCCTGATCTCCTTCTGTCTGTCCTTCTACCTTCTGTTCAGTAATGAGGTGAGAATCCCGCAGACTGGAACACTGAACCCCCCTTCCGGTCCGGACACTTTCCCCCCCCCCCTTCCAGTCCGGACACTTCCCCCCCCCCCCCCCCTTCCAGTCCGGACACTTTTCCCCCCCCCCCCCCCCCAGTCCGGACACTTTTTCCCCCCCCCCTTCCAGTCCGGACACTTTCCCCCCCCCCCCTTCCAGTCCGGACACTTTCCCCCCCCCCCCCCTTCCAGTCCGGACACTTTCCCCCCCCCCCCCCCCTCCAGTCCGGACACTTTCACCCCCTTCCTGTGCAGGCCAATTTTCAGCTTTCAGCGATATCACGTGTCGAATGACAATTGCGCGGTCATGCAACACTGCACCCATATGAATTTTTTAGCATTTTTTTGAGACAGATAAAACTTTATTTTGGTGGTATTTATTCACCGCTGGGATTTTTATTTTTTTGCTATATAAATGAAAAAGTCGAAACATTTAAAAAAAAAAAAAATTGTTTTTCTTATAAAATTTTGCAAATAAATAATCTTTCTTCATAAATCTTAGACAAAATGTATTCAACTATCTTTTTCAGTAAAAAAAAAAAAAAAACGACATTAGTTTATAACCAAATATTATAATTTTTCAAAAACCATTTTTTAATTTTTATTTTATTTTTTTAATATTATTATTAAAGTGACACAGTACTACTTGGGGGTGATGAAGATTTTTTTTTTTACTTTTTTTACAGTTTTTTTTTTTATTATGGGGGGTTTTTTTGTTTTTGTGTTTTTTTGCATACTGTCACCCCAGCAGTACAGTGTCATCATAGTGACACTGTACTACTTGTAGGGGGTGATGAAGATTTTTTTTTTCTTTTTTTAAATTATTTTCTCTTTTTATTATTTATGGGGGGTTTTTTTGTTGTTTTTTTTTTTTTTTGCATACTGTCACCTGTCACCCCAGCAGCACAGTGTCATTATAGTGACACTGTACTACTTGCGGGGGGTGATGAAGATTTTTTTTTTTCATTTTTTAACATTTTTCTTTTCTTTTTTAATATTATTTATGAGGGATTTTTTTGTTTTGTTTTTTTTTTTTTGCATACTGTCACCCTAGCAGTACAGTGTCACCATGGTGACACTGTACTACTTGTGGGGGGTGATGAAGTTTTTTTTTTTTTAACACTAATTGCTTTACACCCATAAAGGCTGTAAAAGCAATAATTTCTCCTTCTCTCTGGCTGCATTCCTGCAGCCATTGAGAAATACTGTGAGAGCTGTGATTGGTCACAGCTTGTCACGTGGTACAAGGCTGTTGTGAATAGCCCTGTACCATGTGATCTCAGTGATCAGTCACAGATTTCACACGTAGTAAGCAATGATGTCAGAAGTGACACCTTGCTTACTACTCTGCATGTGATCACTGATTGGCCAATCAGTGATCACATGATTAGATCTCACACAGAGGTCTCGTACAGCGATCGGCGTTCCGCTGTGTCCCCCCAGACAGCAGATCGCGGTGCCGCACACACTCCCAGGGAGCACGTACAGGCAGGGAATGCGGGAGGACGTTTATAAATGGTCCCCTGCACTGCTCTTGTTGTCCGTTTATGTATATGGGCCGGACGGGAAGTGGTTAAGGATGCCAGCGGCCGCCTGCTCTTTACCAGCCAGTACATACCACATGCCCCGACCACTACTTAATGACCGCATTCATTTAATTATTTCCGTCTGTCAATTGACTTTTAAGGTCTTTTTTTATGCGGTATTTAGTGAGCGTTTTGCGATAATCGTGAATTGACATTTTCCATATTGCATGCGATAATCTTTAATGAATTATTCCCATTGTCACCAGTCAGTGTCCCTGATCACCGCCACACCAGTCATATGATGACGCTGTAATGCACTGGTGACAGTATGCAAAAAGAAAAAAAATTTTTTTTTATTCAATTTCTTTATTTTCAAAAAAATTGTGACAAAAAGTTACAACTTCAAAAAACTCTCCACGATTCTTACTAAATGCCTTAGACCACGGGTGTCAAACTGGCGGCCCTCCAGCTGTTGCCAAACTACAAGTCCCATGAGGCATTGCAAGGCGGGCAGTTACAAATATGACTCCCAAAGGCAGAGGCATGATGGGACTTGTAGTTTCGCCACAGCCGGAGGTCCGCCGGTTTGACACCCCTGCCATAGACTGTCTAACTTCCAAAAAAAAGGGGTAATTTGGGGGTAATTTGTACTGTCCTGGCATTTTAGGGCGTCAAAAAAAGAGATCAGCCGTCACTACATGAGGACTGATCAATTCTCAAATAGTTTGTAGACGCTATACCTTTCACACAAACCAATTAACCTCCCTGGCGGTATTCCTGAGTGTAGCTCGGGGTAAAGTTTCTGTACCAAGAGCTACACTCGGCTTACCATGCGGCATTGCTCAGGGATTCCCTACAGCGCTTACCTTGTCCTTCGTTCCCGCGATGCGTCCCCTGCAGCGTCCCCGGCCATCTCCTCCGGCCGATGCTGGCTTCCGTGTTCCGGTCCCTGTGACATGGGGACATACGGGCGCCGGAACCGGCGGGAAATTTGAAAATTTAAAAACAATGACTTTTTTTTTTTTAAACAATTATTTCATAGCAAAACATTCCTGTATCAAACCATTTCACATACATTGTGTCCCGAGTGCTTTGTCCGGCGCCCTGCCTGCATTTTTACTGTTCTTTCTGCCCGGAAACTGAGAAACGTCCATGGCGTCCAAAAAGCGTCCCTTTAGGTCAGACGCGGTTTTAGACCGGCTAGAGAACAGCGATAGTAAATCAGAACCACTTGCAGAATTGAGTGATAATGATTGGTGGGGGAAATTCCTCATCAGACACTGAAAACGATTCTGCGACTTTGCTCAACGATGTGCGAACTTGGCGCTCTATTTCACATTTCAGTGTTTTTGGTTTGATTATATTATTGAATTACATTTATTATTTTATTATTATTTTTTATGATTATTTATTAAATTATAATTTATGATTTCATGTTTCAAGTTTTATCCTCCCCGGGATGTTTACTAGACTCTTGTTCTGACAGATTTCAGTGAGTTATTCCTAAATTACAGGCCTTCAAAAATACATATTTCCATGCAAAAAATGGTACCGTTTTTGGTAGAAAATTCCTGACATAATCATACCGCCAGGGAGGTTAATATACACTTTTTGGGATTTTTTTTTTTTTTTTTTTTACCAAAGACTTTAGCAGAATACATTTTGGCCTGAATGTATGGCGAGATTTGATTTTATTGGATATATTTTATGACAGAAAGTGGAAAATATTGTTTTATTCCAAAATGTTTTTTTTTTTTTTTCATTTATATCACAAAAAATAAAAAAAAAACCCAAGTGATGATCATATACCACTAGAGGAAAGCTCTATTTGTGGGAAAAAAAGATATAAATTTCATATGGGTACAGAGTTGCATGACCGCGCAATTGCCATTTAAAGTAGCGCAGTGCTGAACAGCAAAAAAGAAAAATGTCCTGGTCATGAAGGAGGGTAAAACCTTCTGGAGCTGAAGTGGATATAGTAGCGTCAGGATGAGAATGACAACTGAACAGTTTTTTTTTGCCTTCGATCTTCTTGTGAAACCGTGCTGCAGTATTCTTTTGGAAGGTCGACTGTTTTTGGTTTTATTCCCACAACAGCATTTTCGCCAGATCTTTAGCAGTTTGCGGCATAGATGTCGGAACGCAGTAACTTTTTTTTTTTTTTTTTTCCCTTTTTCAAATGTCGTCTTGTAGGGTCGAGCGGTGCAAACAGCGGCATCCCTGGATGAAGGCCTGTCTGTTGTAGTTACGATTGGAAATATCCAAAGAGTAGACCCCGTGAATGAGGCAAAATTACTCCATGTATCCGGAGTTCTGCAGACATCACCTGTAAGTACCAATCATGACCAAACAAAGCAGCACCAGTGGTTTTGTTAAAGCGGGACTCCGACTTTTTTTTTTTGTTTTCTTTGTATGGATAGATGGAATAATGTTTAACCGCTTCCCCGGCGCCCTATAGTAGAACTACTGCTACAAGGCTGTGCAAAATCACTGCCCTACCCACGCCACCAGATGTCAGTCACCGGGTCCCGGCCGGAGATTCCCCGCCGGCACCCGGTGATCGCCGAGTAACACTGGCAGGAGAGAGACCCGGGTTTTTACACTCAGGTTTCTCCCCTGTCAGTGTTACTCGGCGATCGCGGGGTGCCGGCGGGGAATCTCCGGCCGGGACCTGGTGACTGACACCCGCAGCCGCCAATGGTGGCGTGGGTGGGGCAGTGATTTTGCGCAGCCCTGCCACCCTGTAGCAGTAGTTCTACTATAGGGTGGCGGGGAAGGACCCGGGATCTCTGCACACCAGACAAATACACAGCAGCAAGTCTCCCTAGTAAAAAGCTCAGGAATAAAGGAGAACATGTTGCCCAAAGGCAAGAAGGAAAATGTCGTACAAAAACATGCAACAGGGAACCATAGTGAAACAATTGGGGATAATGCAATACAAAGGGAAGTAAAACCTTTATGATTTAAATCGGGAGTATCGCTCCCCAGAATGTAGGTTCCATGAAAGGTGAAGGGAAAAAAAAAAAGGTGGGAGCAGGATGAAAAGAAGGAAAGAATATCGGAGACCAAGAGGGGGGAAAATAGGAGGGGGAGAAGGGATGTGTGACTTCCCGAAAAGAAGAGGTAATCTCGGGACTGGACCAATGTATGGATTGGCACGTAGGACCGAAAGGAGATATTTCAGTTGAGATTAACCCCCTGGCACCGGCGCCTCCCGGCCCTTTAAGGGTTTCCAGGGCGGGGATTAGGGACATGTGATTCGCCGTCACGGGGGTCACATGATTGGGAAAGGTGCCGATTGAAATAGGAGATCGGGACCTTTCTGTGAGTACCGGACATGTGTGCTGGGAGCGTGGAGGGCGCACGCTCTCAGCACATATGTTTTTCTTAATTGCATGCAAATGTGCGGCCGCTCGGCGTCAAGGCCCAGACGCCGGAAAGCCGCACATTTGCGTGCGGCGGCCGGCGCCAAAAGGTTAAAAATTGTCAATAATAACTATTGTTTGTATTGGTATTACAGTGCCGATGTTATAAAGTGGAAATGTACGCTGTGGTCATTTCCTTTAACCGCTTTCCAACCGCACAGAGTACATTTACTGCGGGCAGGCAGCAGCCACAGGCTGGGTGACGTACTCGTATCCCACTGTCTTTTTCTGGGTTTGCCCCCACCCCCCTGCTGAACTGTGCTGTGATTGGTCACAGCACAAATTCGTCAGCAGGTTTCAGTCAATGACTTTGGCTGTATACCTGCTGATCAGCTGTGGCCAATCACAGAACCGAGTTCTGTGCTTACAAATACACAGAACAGCGATCTGGCTGTTTCTTCTACCTGCAATCAATTCTGAGTTCAGGGAGAAAGAGCAGCCAGATCTGTGAGTAAAAGCCGCACACGTTACACTCTACGGACAGCGGTGAAGTGCCTTTTTTTTTTTTTTTCTCCCTGCAAAGGAGTAAAAACCGACACATTGCCTAGTAAAAACAGTACACATACCGAACATTAAACACAGTAAACCCCTTGATGTTAACCCCTTCCCAGCCAGTGTTATTAGTACAGAACGAACAAGCTTTGGCTCTACTTCTCCTTTAACCACTTCCAGACCGGACACTTTCCCCCCCTTCCTGTCTGGACACTTTCCACCCCTTCCTGTCTGGACACTTTCCCCCCCTTCCTGTCTGGACACTTTCCACCCCCTTCCTGACCAGGGCAATTTTCAGCTTTCAGCGCTATCACACTTTGAATGACAATTGCGCAGTCATGCAACACTGTACCCAAATGAATTTTTTACCATTTTTTTTGCGACAGATAAAGCTTTATTTTGGTGGTATTTATTCACTGCTGGGACTTTTATTTTTTTTTTTTTTTTGCTATGTAAATAAAAATGTCCAAAAATTTTGAACAAAAGTGTTTTTTTTTTAATAAAAAATTTTGCAAATAAATAATATTTCATCATAAATCTTTGCCAAAATGTATTTCGTTATCTTTTTAGTAAAAAAAAAACAAAAACAAAATTAGTTTATAACCAAAAATTATAATTTTTAAACATTTTTTTTTTACATTTTTATTTTTTTATTTTTTTATTATTATTTTTTATTTATTTATTTTTTTTTTTACGTCACCCTAGCAGTACAGTGTCACCATGGTGACACTGTACTACTTGTGGAGGGTGATGAAGATTTTTTTTTTTTTTTTTTTTTTTTTTTTACAATGATTGCTTTTACACCCATATAGGATGTAAAAGCAATCATTTCTCTTTCTCTCTGTCTGCATTCCTGCAGCCATTGAGAAATACTGAGTGAGCTGTGATTGGTCACAGCTTGTCACATGGTACAAGGCTGTTGTGAATAGCCCTGTACCATGTGACCTCTGTGATCATTCACAGATTTCACACGTAGTAAGCAATGATGTCACAAGTGACATCTTGCTTACTACTTTGCATGTGATCACTGATTGGCCAATCAGTGATCACATGATCGGGACCTCGCACAGAGGTCCCGTCCAACGATCGGTGTTTCACTGTGTCCGGAGGACACAGCGGGCACCGGATCGCGGTGCTGCGCGCTCCCAGGGAGCGCGCACCAGCAGGGTGCGGGGAGGCCGTTCGTAAACGGCCACCACCCGACCCTGTACTGCCACCGTCCGGCCCGTTTATATGCAACGGCCAGTCGGGAAGGGGTTAAACTAAAATGACTGCCAGATTGTGCTGTTGGTAACTGTGTGGGGCCTGTTTTTTTTTTCGTTTGAACAGACCACCAAACAAAAAGGGAAAAACCGTTTCATGTTTTCTCAATGATCGAGATCCTTGTGACTTCTCCCAGCATCCTCTGTTGATAAAATGTGTTGCCTGTGAGATTATATGGGATATGCCCTCTTTTATCTTTTGACATTATTATATAGTGTTTATGTTCCTGTTTTGTTTACTATAAATAAAAGTCGTATTAATTAAACTCTCACCTATAACATTTAGGGCTTGTTTACATTTGTGGCTGGGGGGGCAGTAAAAACATGTGGCAGAGCTGTTGACCTTATGTACAGTGTTTATGTGCGCTCTTAACATGGTGGAGCGGTCAAGACCCCATCCATAATGTGCGCCCTAAGCATTGCACCCCAAACATGCACCTGATGATGCATACCTGGCCAGAAGCACTCATGTTGGGGGGGGGGGGGGGCTACAATCAGCTTCCAGGGAAACCCTGCAAGGCAACGTAGCCACCATATGGAGGTGGAAATTAATTACACTGAAGCTGCAAAAGCTCATTATGGTGTGAAAAAAAAATGAGTAAAAATATAATAAACTTGCGCCACAGAAAAAATGATATATATACCACCATCAAAATATAAATGCTGCTGTTCAAGAAAGGAAAAATACAATCAATTATAAATCTAAACACTCCACAGCGCAAAAAAAAATTATTAATGTGAAAAAAAAGCCCATGTGCTTTTATGTTGAAGATTTTTTTGAGCACTATTTTTGGGATTGAGCGCAATTTATATATATTTTTGTATATATCTTTTGGACTTTATTTGGACCTTTTTTTTCACATTAATCATTTTTTTTGTGCTGTGTAAAGACCCCAGATCTCTCTGTAAAGACGGGATGATTACATTCTTTGTGACAGCAATAATGGTGTTAACAAAAAAATTTACTTTAAAAAAAAAAAAATCTTCTTTAATAAAAAAATGTGTGTGGTCATGAGTTTACAATGTTGGAAAGCTGTCAGACTCTATGGGGCGTTGGCTCTGATGAATCATCGGGACCAGGAGACGTGAAATCTGGAATAAAACTATTCGAGAAGGGAGTGGAGATCTGGGTTTCTAAGCATTGATTGTAAACCTGCACCCAGAGAAATGGTTAGGCTGGCCATACATTATACAATTTTCTTGAGATTTTTGGTTTAGATTTAACAAAAACCATATAATATTAGTATTATTATTTATATTATTATACAGGATTTATATATTATTATTATACAGGATTTATATATTATTATTCAGGATTTATATATTATTATTATTATACAGGATTTATATATTATGATTATTATTATTATACAGGATTTATATATTATTTTACAGGATTTATATATTATTATACAG
>CATNWA010000145.1:265000-293352 GCA_951230385.1 Staurois parvus
CCCCTTGAGGGTTAGGGACCTTAGATTGTACCCCCCTTGAGGGTTAGGGACCTTAGATTGTACCCCCCTTGAGGGTTAGGGACCTTAGATTGTACGCCCCTTGAGGGTTAGGGACCTTAGATTGTATGCCCCTTGAGGGTTAGGGACCTTAGATTGTACGCCCCTTGAGGGTTAGGGACCTTAGATTGTACCCCCCTTGAGGGCTAGGGACCTTAGATTGTACCCCCCTTGAGCGTTAGGGACCTTAGATTGTACGCCCCTTGAGCGTTAGGGACCTTAGATTGTACGCCCCTTGAGCGTTAGGGACCTTAGATTGTACGCCCCTTGAGGGTTAGGGACCTTAGATTGTACCCCCCTTGAGGGTTAGGGACCTTAGATTGTACACCCCTTGAGGGTTAGGGACCTTAGATTGTACGCCCCTTGAGGGTTAGGGACCTTAGATTGTACCCCCCTTGAGGGTTAGGGACCTTAGATTGTACGCCCCTTGAGGGTTAGGGACCTTAGATTGTACCCCCCTTGAGGGTTAGGGACCTTAGATTGTACGCCCCTTGAGGGTTAGGGACCGATGGGAATGTACAATATATATGTAAAGCATTTCGTAAATTGATGGCTGTATACAAGTACCTGAAAAAAAAAAAAATGTCGGTATCTCATGGAAAGGTCCCGATCCCCCCTTGCGATCGACCTTTTCAGATCATGTGACTGCTGTGACAGCAAATCATGGCCGTCACATGACCCTAAAACCCCGCCCCCGCCTCCCGGCGTCTGAAACCCTCTAAAGGGTCGGGAGGCGCCGGCGTGAAGAAGTTAAACAAATCCAGAATAACGAATCGAAATTGTGTCCGAAATAAATGATTTGAATACAAATTCGAACTGTAAACCTATTGCGGACTATTGGTGATTTCCGTCAAAGACTGTGTGTATTAGGCTGGCCATAGACGGAGCAAATTTCTTCCCTGCAACCATGGATTGCGATCGATCAACACAGAGGGAATCCCTCCCGCCGAGACATTGTGTTCTCCGGGCAAGGGGGTGGGGGGGAGCCATTCCCACTGCGAGAACACGGTGATTATATAGCCGTTAGCAATAATGACGTACAATTCGGCAGGCTGGTTGTTCCTAAGCTGATTGATTGCTCAACTTGGGTACATTCAGCCTGCCCATACATGGTTTCTGCTGAACCGGCTGAGATTTGAACCATCTGTGGCCGATTTTGGTGTTAGAATATAGCCATCTTCTGAAATTCAAATTTTGAAAAGAATAGAAAATAAAAGAATAGAATAGAAAACCAATAGAGCCAGCTGTTCTTCACAATGAATTCACATCTATTCAAAATTTGAATACTTAGAATCCATTGTAAAAAATTAAAGTCGGGTCAAAGATGAATAAACAAAACTAATTTTATTACGAATGCAACAAGATGGAATTCGTAACTCCAACGAATCGATCTGAAACAAAAAAACAAAAATTTTTACTTCTGCATTTCTCTACCTGTGATTCTCTCTCTGAAGAGAAATGGGTGAGAATAATGCTGCCTACTGCAGATCTGTTAGGCCCCGGTCACATCTCCGTGATTGGGCCAAAAATTCCAAGTCATAGCAAATTGTGTGATGCACGTTTTGGGTGCTATTCATCCTGAGTAGAACCCCAAAATGTGGTGCGATTTTTTTTTTTTTTTTTTTTTTTTTTTTTTTTTTTTTTTTTTTTTTTCCCATCCCCCCACGATTCTCACATGACAAAATGTTCTGGCAAAATCACGCTGGCTCAGGGCCGAAATTTGATCCTTGAGCTGCTTTAGCACGAATGTTGCACATAGGGCAGTCCATTCAAGTGAATGAGCCGCCGTATGCGCAACACGGGTTCCCGAGTGTAAATCGCAATCACAAAATTGCCAGGGGGAACCGGGAACCCTCGTTCTTGCTAAGCAATATGTGAACGGGGCCTTAAAGCGGTTGTAAACCTCAGATATGAAATATGAACAAAGCATACCCCTCTATAGTGTGTACTTGTCTCAGTCCAGAGCACAAAGTGTCATTTCTGTCTGCTGCCTCCTTCCTCTGCTATCAGCATGAGTCACCGCTGACGAGTTTTCCTGACACCAAGAGAAAAAGGAGAGATGTGAAATGGACTCCCTCCAGAGTTGGTTGTGACCAGCTCAGTGGGTTGCTGTAGGAAAGTCCTGGATTCTTTCTTGGATACACAGAATATAACTGGATATAACATTTATAGGGAACGTTGATCCCGGGAATATCCGATTGCCTCTCGGGGGATCAGGAAGGAATGTTTTCCCTGCAGGAGCAAATTGGATCGTGCTTTGCTGGGTTTTTTTTTGCCTTCCTCTGGATCCACTGTGGGTGTCGGATTATAACTTTTTTTTTTTTTTTTTTTTTTTTTTTTTTAATGGTTGACCTGGATGGACTTTTGTCTTTTTTTTTTTTTTTTTTCCAGCCAGACTAATTATGTAACCCTCGTTCTTGCTAAGCAATATGTGAACAGGACCTTAAAGTAGTTGTAAACATCAGATATGAAATATGAACAAAGCATATCCCTCTATAGTGTGTATTTGTCTCAGTCCAGAGCACTAAGTGTCATTTCTATCTGCTTCCTGCTTCCTCTGCTATCAGCATGAATCACCGCTGACGAGTTTTCCTGACACCAAGAGAAAGAGGAACCTCCAGCAGATTGGAGGGGTCCCCCTGCACTGCAAGGGTTAAAAGTCTTGTTATCCCAAAGTAAAACAAACACAGGCGCTCAACCCCGCCTAAGAAAACAAAGTAGCAAACAAACTCAGAAGTAAATATGCCGATATAGGGAGTTGGGATGCCATGTGACCAATATCAGGTGATGCCGGATATGTCATATGTCTGACTGGTGTGTCAGATAAACCCCCCGAAAGGATAAGTTCACCTTTTGTTAAATGTTACACCCATATTCCAGTTGTCACACGTTTCGATCAGACTGCACCCCCCTTTTCCAACACAACCCCCCCCCCCCCCCCCTCCCCGATCCCCACTTTGATAGCTAGCGAGGGATCTTCTCTCCTGTTGGTAGCTGTCAAATTTAACCTCTTAGCGCCGGCGCCTCCCGCCCCTTTAAGAGTTTCAGAAGTCCGGAGGTGGGCGGGGTTTTAGGGTCATGTGACCGCCGTGATTCGCACCGGAAAAGTGTCCAATCGAAAGGGGAGATCGGGACCTTTCCGTGAGTCACGGACATATGTGCTGGGAGCGCTCAGCATATATGTATTTTCTAAGTGCACACAAAGATGCGGTCGCTCGGCATCAAGGCCCAGACGCCAAGAGGCTGCATATTTGCGTGCGCTCGGCGTCAAGGTGTTAAAATAAACGTGGCCGCGCGGGGCACCGCCCACATGGCCGCGTCATTCTTTCACAGACCTCTGTGACCCTTGGATCACATATGTGCGGGTGGTGTCGCTGCGGATCCGTACAAAAATTCGTGCAGCCGCACCACCCGCACAGAGAAATGCGGACCCGCGGGCGGGTTCCATTAGTTCTAATGGCACGCCGCCCCCCACTGGAAAACGCAACCGTACTGGGAACCGAGATTCCCGTGCGTTTTCCTAAGAAGTGCAGGGACTTCTTTACTGCGTGTCACCGGCACGGGAGTCCATTCAAATTAATGGGCTCTCGTGCTCGAGCAAAATGCGGCCCGAACAGCCGCATAGGTGTGAACCCGGGGTAAAGGGATGCAGACCCTGCCACTTTCCTCATTAGAGCCCTGCAAGTGCAGCAGCTGATTGATAATTATGAAATCACTACTATACAGATTCAGAGACTACAAGTCCCGACCGCCTTAGCGGCTGTCAGCTTGTAGTCCTCAATGAACTACCATGGTCCCCATTGTGTAGGTTTCTCTTCACTTCAGAAATTGAGAGAATCTGGGGGGGGGGGGGGGGGGGGGGGGGGGGTCAAGGACTGAATCATTTTCATATACTGTATATACACCATAATTTGTGCATGATACAACTTCCCTACAGACTAATAGACAATGATTTGGGTAATTTTCACCAAAGAAATTTAGCCGAACACATTTTGGTCTAAACTTATGAAGAAGATTATTTATTTTATAACCGAAACAAAAAATAAACTCGTGTTTTTTTTTTTTTTTTTTTTTTTTTTTTAAATGCTTGATCTGTTTTTCCTTTTTTATTTAGCAAAAAAAAAGAAAACAATGGTGATTAAATGGCACCAAAAGTAAGCTCTATTTGTGCGGAAAAAAAGAAATAAAAATTGAATTTGGGTACAGTGTCGCATGATCGCACAATTGTCATTTAGGCTCCACGCACACGGGATGTTTTGATAATGCTGGTAACATTAGCTGTGTAAAGTCACATTAAAAACTTCAGTTTTTCAGCTTTTATTTAATCATTTTTTGCATTGTTTTGCCACGTTTGCGTTTTTTTTTTTTTTTAACCACTGTAGAAATACGGCGGCAGGGCGGCACGGGCAGGCAAAACCACGTTTTAAAACGCGTGTTTTTGTAAACAGATAGGGGGCGCGCTGTGAGGGGTGCCGCCGCCCTATCTGTCCCACCGATCACCGCCGCGGAAGTCAGTCGCCGGGTCACAGCCGGTGCTTACTGGCTGTTTCCCGGCGATCGTCGGCAAACAGTGACAGACAGCACAGCTGCAGTAGCTGTGCTGTCTGTCACTTCCCTGACAGCTCAAGGACGAGCTGATCGAGAATGAAGAGTTTCACTCTCTCGATCAGCGGTGTCCCGTGCAGTACACACCCCGCCCCCTAGTAAAACACTCCCCTCACTCCGATAACCCTTCCCTGCAAAATAAGGTTAACCCCTTCCTCCCCAGTGCCATTAGTACAGTGTCAGTGTTTTTTTTTTTTTTTTTTCTTGCACTGATCACTTTATTAGTGTTTTTGGGGATGTCAGTGACCCCAAGTCAGTACCCCCCAATGTCAGAACGTCCGCTGCAGTCCCGCCATAAGTCCCTGATCGCCGCCATAAGTCGCTGATCGCTGCCATTATTAGTATAAAAAACCCCTAAAAATCCCAGTATCTTTCCCGCCATTTGTAAACGCTGTAACTTTCACGTAAACCAATTAATTTACACGTATTGGGTTTTTTTTTTTAGCAAAGACACGTCGCAGAATGCATTTTGGCAGAAATTTATGACTAAATTTGATTTTTGCATTTTTTTTTTTTTTTTTTAACTGGACATGTTTTATAGCAAAAAGTCCAAAATATTGTTTTTTTTTTTTTTCCTCAAAATTGTCAGCCTTTTTTTTTATAGCGCAAAAAATAAAAAACCGCACAGGCGATCAAATACCACCCAAAAAAAGCTCAATTTGTGGGGAAAAAAGGCTGCAAATTTAATTTATGTACCGTATTGCATGACCGCGCAATTGTCCGTTTAAACTAGCGCAGCGCTGTATAGCAGAAAAATGGCGTAAATTGCAGTATCTATCCCATAGTTTGTAGACGCTATAACTTCACACAAAGCAATCAATATACACTTATTGGGGTTTTTTTTACCAAAAACATGGAGCAGAATACATTTTGGCCTAAATTTATAACCAACTTTGAGTTTACTATATATTTTTTATAGCTGAAAGTAAAAAATATTGTTTTTCTTCAAAATTTTTGGCCTTTTTTTTGTTTATAGCGTGAAAAATAAAAAGCGCGCAGGTGATCAAATACCACCGAAAGAAAGCTCTATTTGTGTAAAAAGGACATAAATTTAGTTTGGGTGCAGCATTGCATGACCGCGCAATTATCAGTTGAATTAGTGCAGCGCCGAGTAGCAAAAAGAGGCGTGGTCATTAAGGGGGGTAAATCCTCTGGAGCTCAAGTGGTTAATATAAAAAATTTTTTTTTTTTTTTTTTTGGTCACAAAAAGTCCAAAAACACCGGTTTGCGACGTTTTACCGCGTTTTTCAGCGTTAAGCATTTTTTACAGTTAAAAAAACTAGAAACCCACTAGTGCTGGGCGTTTTTTTTTTTTCCAGCCATAAAGCATCCCAGCCAAAAAAACGTTGATTCCAGTCTCGGTGTGTATGGACACATAGGATAACATGCTGGGGGGGGTTTACTGGCTGTAGAAAAAAAAAAGCCAAAAGCAGCCGCTGTAAAAACATCCCGAGTGCGTGAGCTTAAGTGACTCTGCTTTCTGAGACCATGCAAACACTTATTTAGACCAAAGTTCTACATTTTTAAACTTTTTAAATGATGTTTTTTTCACAGAGAGTATGAAGAAGACGGAGAGAAAAAAACAGAGACGAGATACACATACAGTAAGTGCCATCATAGAACAGTGACGGCAGGAAATCATTTTTTCCCCCCATTGGTAGCAAAATTAATTTCTGTGCATTAAATAAGTCATTTCAGCACTGAAAAGCGTCAGTTCTCTCCCTCCTGTGGTCTGGGCGGAAAAGGCTTTTCAATCCGTTGAAGGTCATTTTTTTTTTTTACATCCGTGTGCTTTTACCCCTCACTGCAAGCCATAGAGGCGGATGCATGGAAACGCCTCTTCACATTCTGTGTATACTAGTCCTATGCAGGAGTAAACGCTAACTTCTAAAGTTGTCTCACCGAAAACCTTTTGTGTTCCTTTTAGATACAGAATGGAAATCGGAGGTGGTGAGCAGCAGACATTTTGACCGAGAAATCGCCCATCGCAATCCCAGGTGATCTTTCTACAAATCCTCCCTCCGACCTCCCCTCCAGTCTTGCACAGGTGTATCGGCTCCTCCCCTCCAGTCTTGCACAGGTGTATCGGCTCCTCCCCTCCAGTCTTGCACAGGTGTATCGGCTCCTCCCCTCCAGTCTTGCACAGGGGTATCGGCTCCTCCCCTCCAGTCTTGCACAGGTGTATCGGCTCCTCCCCTCCAGTCTTGCACAGGTGTATCGGCTCCTCCCCTCCAGTCTTGCACAGGTGTACCGGCTCCTCCCCTCCAGTCTTGCACAGGTGTACCGGCTCCTCCCCTCCAGTCTTGCACAGGTGTACCGGCTCCTCCCCTCCAGTCTTGCACAGGTGTAGCGGCTCCTCCCCTTCAGTCTTGCACAGGTGTAGCGGCTCCTCCCCTTCAGTCTTGCACAGGTGTAGCGGCTCCTCCTCCCCTTCAGTCTTGCACAGGTGTAGCGGCTCCTCCCCTTCAGTCTTGCACAGGTGTAGCGGCTCCTCCCCTTCAGTCTTGCACAGGTGTAGCGGCTCCTCCCCTTCAGTCTTGCACAGGTGTAGCGGCTCCTCCCCTCCAGTCTTGCACAGGTGTATCGGCTCCTCCCCTCCTCCAGTCTTGCACAGGTGTATCGGCTCCTCCCCTCCTCCAGTCTTGCACAGGTGTATCGGCTCCTCCCCTCCTCCAGTCTTGCACAGGTGTATCGGCTCCTCCCCTCCTCCAGTCTTGCACAGGTGTATCGGCTCCTCCCCTCCTCCAGTCTTGCACAGGTGTATCGGCTCCTCCCCTCCTCCAGTCTTGCACAGGTGTAGCGGCTCCTCCCCTCCTCCAGTCTTGCACAGGTGTATCGGCTCCTCCCCTCCTCCAGTCTTGCACAGGTGTATCGGCTCCTCCCCTCCTCCAGTCTTGCACAGGTGTAGCGGCTCCTCCCCTCCTCCAGTCTTGCACAGGTGTAGCGGCTCCTCCCCTCCTCCAGTCTTGCACAGGTGTAGCGGCTCCTCCCCCTCCTCCAGTCTTGCACAGGTGTAGCGGCTCCTCCCCTCCTCCAGTCTTGCACAGGTGTAGCGGCTCCTCCCCTCCTCCAGTCTTGCACAGGTGTAGCGGCTCCTCCCCTCCTCCAGTCTTGCACAGGTGTAGCGGCTCCTCCCCTCCTCCAGTCTTGCACAGGTGTAGCGGCTCCTCCCCTCTCCTCCAGTCTTGCACAGGTGTAGCGGCTCCTCCCCTCCTCCAGTCTTGCACAGGTGTAGCGGCTCCTCCCCTCCTCCAGTCTTGCACAGGTGTAGCGGCTCCTCCCCTCCTCCAGTCTTGCACAGGTGTAGCGGCTCCTCCCCTCCTCCAGTCTTGCACAGGTGTAGCGGCTCTCCTCCCCTCCTCCAGTCTTGCACAGGTGTAGCGGCTCCTCCCCTCCTCCAGTCTTGCACAGGTGTAGCGGCTCCTCCTCCTCCTCCAGTCTTGCACAGGTGTAGCGGCTCCTCCCCTCCTCCAGTCTTGCACAGGTGTAGCGGCTCCTCCCCTCCTCCAGTCTTGCACAGGTGTAGCGGCTCCTCCCCTCCTCCAGTCTTGCACAGGTGTAGCGGCTCCTCCCCTCCCTCCAGTCTTGCACAGGTGTAGCGGCTCCTCCCCTCCTCCAGTCTTGCACAGGTGTAGCGGCTCCTCCCCTCCTCCAGTCTTGCACAGGTGTAGCGGCTCCTCCCCACCTCCAGTCTTGCACAGGTGTAGCGGCTCCTCCCCTCCTCCAGTCTTGCACAGGTGTAGCGGCTCCTCCCCTCCTCCAGTCTTGCACAGGTGTAGCGGCTCCTCCCCTCCCCTCCAGTCTTGCACAGGTGTAGCGGCTCCTCCCCTCCTCCAGTCTTGCACAGGTGTAGCGGCTCCTCTCCTCCAGTCGGTTGATTTTTTTTTTTTTTTTTTTAACTGGATATGTTTTATAGCAGAAAAAAAAAAAAGATACATAAATACACATATATATATATATATAATACATACATACATATACACATACCTATCCAGTTAAAAATATATATATATATATGTGTGTGTATGTATGTATATATCTTTTTTTTTTATTTTTTTTTTTTATTTTTACTTTCTGCTATAAAACATATCCAGTTAAAAAAAAAAAATCAACTGAGAGAATCTTGTCAGTGATCTGTAAGATTTTCCGTAGACTTTACACTTTTTTTGCAGTTGTACAGATTCCTCTCCTCTAATGGGAATCTCCCTATTCTGCTTTTACTGAACACAACCCGCCTCATCTTCTCCTGGCTGGAGGAAGTCCAGCAACATCAGCAGACTGGTCGTCCCTGGCCCGCCCCCTTTTCATTCATTGGATTTCAGCTCTTTCAATCATGGAAGCTCAGCGTGTTACCTAGAGCATTCCGCACACAAACACAGCCCACCCCTGCAGACCGCATCCACCAATCAAAGGCGATTTGATATTTGCAGAACTCCTACCAAGATCCAGCTTGCATCAGGGTTGAAGGAAGGCTCTAAGAGCGGTTAACTTTGTTCCCTTTATAGGTCTGGTTGAGAAGATCAACGATTTCAAACTGCTGAGTTTGACGCAGAAGGGGAATCCACAGGCTGATGTCATCACAGAAGGAAATTACTTCTATCATAGCGCCAACCCCAAGAATCCAGAGGTAGGAAATACTCGCCGTGCCTCAGACAGGAGGTTATATAGTGAATGCAGGGTCCAGGGAGAGCAGATTGGTGAATGCGGGTCCGGGGAGAGCGGATATAGTGAATGCGGGGTCCGGGGAGAGCGGATATAGCGAATGCGGGGTCCGGGGGGCAGAGCGGATACAGTGAATGCAGGATCCGGGGAGAGCGGATATAGTGAATGCGGGGTCCGGGGAGAGCGGATACAGTGGAATGCGGGGTCCGGGGAGAGCGGATACAGTGAATGCGGGGTCCGGGGAGAGCGGATATAGTGAATGCGGGATCCGGGTGGGAAGAGCGGATATAGTGAATGCGGGGTCCGGGGAGAGCGGATATAGTGAATGCGGGGTCCGGGGAGAGCGGATATAGTGAATGCGGGGTCCGGGGAGAGCGGATATAGTGAATGCGGGGTCCAGGGGGGGAGAGCGGATATATAGCGAATACGGGGTCCGGGGAGAGCGGATATAGTGAATTCAGGGTTCTCTCTCGGCCCATATGGCAATTTTGAATGTGTTTGGACTTAGAGCAAATTATCTGTCTTCCTTCTTCCACATTTCAGGTTGGTGATCTACGGATCTCCTTCTGGTACGCTGGTGTTTCCCTGGGAAATTCATTCGGCTCAGTGGACATGGTAATCATCTGTTTATTGTTCTAAAAGTTTGTTTCTAATCACAACACTTTTTAGCGCAGATCTGCTTTAGTCCTCCAGCACACGGGACATTTTTACAGCGGCTGTTTTTGGCTTTTGATGTCTTTTCCTCCATCCAGTAAACCCCCCAGCATGTTATCTTATGTCTCCATACACAGAGACTGGAATCAACGTTTTTTTGGGCTGGAAAAAAACCCAGGACTAGCGGTGTCTAGAGGAGTTTTTTAAGATGGTAAAATGCCGCAACTCTACATTTTTGGATGTTTTTTGGCCAAAAAAAAGTTTTTTGGGTTTTTTTTTTTTTTAATCAAAAGAACCGCTAAAAACCCACAAACGCGGAAAAACACTAATGCAAAAATGCTGAAAAACGCAACGTTTTTAACTTGACTTTTACACAGCGAACGTTACCAGCGTTATGAAAACGCCCCGTGTGGAGCCATAAAGAGTTGTTAAGCAGGCAATAGACGGGGCGAAAAACCGGCACGTTTAAAGAAAAAAAAAAAAAATCAGTCATTCGATCTGCGATGTTTACCCCCAACAGTAACTAAAAAAATCGGCCGATTTTCATCCCGTCTATGGCCGGCATTTAACCCCATAATTACTTCTGTCCCTGCAGAGACAGGGGAGCAAGAATAATAAAAGAATTCCAGGTCCGCTATTATATTTTTTATAATGAAAAGTCAACAATGTACAGTTGAAAGAAAAAGTAATGTGAACCCCTTGGGATTACGTGGAGTTTTGCATGAATTGGGCATAAAATGTGCTCTGAAAAAGTCATCTAAGTCACAACAATAGAAGAACACTGTCTGCTGAACATAATACTACACAAACATTAGATGTTGCCATGGTTTAATTGCACATAACATGTAAACATTCACAGTGCAGGGAGGAAAAAGTATGTGAGGCGCTAGCTTAATGATTCTTCTCCCGAGAGCTAATTGGAGCCAGGAAGTGAGCCAACCTTGACTCCAATCAGTGTGATGATATTGGAATGTGTTGCTGACAGCTCTCCTGCCCTTAAAAAACACACACCTGTTTTGGGTTTACTGGTTTTCAAGAAGCACTGTCTGATGATGAACCATGCCTCGCAGAAAAGAGCTCTCAGAAGACCTACGATCAAGAATTGTTGACTTGCATGAAGTGGAAAGGGTTACAAAAGTATCTCCAAAAGCCTTGATGTTCATGTGTCCACGGTAAGACAGACTGTCTACAAATGGAGGAAAGTTTTAGCACTGTTGCTACTCTCGCCTAGGCTGGTCTGGTCCGTCCTGTAAAAATGACTGCAAGAGCACAGCGCAGAATGCTGCATGAGGTAAAGAAGAATCCCAGAGTGTCCGCTAAAAGACCTACAGAAATCTCTGGCAACATGCTAACATTTTTGTTGAACACATCTACAATAAGGAAAACATTAAACAAGAATGGAGTACATGGGTAGGACCACGCCACGGAGGAAGCCATTGCTGTCCAAAAAGAATAATGCAGTCACGTTTGAAGTTTGCAAAAGAGCACCTGGATGTTTCCACAGCACTACTGGCAAAAAATATTACTGTGACAGATGACACCAAGATTGAGTTGTTTGGGAAGAACACACAACACTATGTGTGGAGAAAAAAAGGACACAGCACACCAACATCAAAACCTCATCCCCACTGTAAAACATGGCGGAGGGAGCCATCATGGTTTGGGGCTGCTTTGGCTGCCTCAGGGCCTGGACGGATTGTTGTCATTGATGGGAAAAATGAATTCCAGAGTTTATCAAGACATTTTGCAGGAAAACGTATGACCATCTGTCCGCCAACTGAAGCTCCCGCAGAGGATGGGTGATGCAACAGGACAATGACCCAAAGCATACAAGTAATTCAACAAAACAATGGCTGCAACAGCACAGAATACGCCTTCTGGAGTGGCTACAGTCAGAGTCCTGACCTCAACTCCGATTGAAAATGCTGTGGCATGACCTTAAGAGAGCGATTCACACCAGACATCCCAAGAATATTGCTACACTGAAACAGTTTTGTGAAGAGGAGTGGTCCAAAATGACTCCAGATCGTTGTGCAAGGTCTGATCTGCAACTTTACAACTCGGAAAACTATTTGGTTGAGGTTATTTATTTGCTGCCAAAGGAGGGTCAACCAGTTTATTAAGTCCAAAGGTTCACCATACTTTTTCCTCGCCCTGCACATGTGAATGTTTACATGTTCATGTGCAATTAAACGCGATGGCAGCAACATCTAATGTTTTGTGTAGTATTATTGTTCAGCAGACTGTTTTCTTCTATTGTTTGGTGACTTAGATAGTGACATTCAGCTAGCACACATTTTATGCGGGTGCCCAATTCATTGCAAAACTCCAACACGTAATCCCAAGGGGTTCACATACTTTTTCTTGCAACTGTATTTTTATCCATTTCGGATACAGATTGTGGTTTATTTGGATACAATGTTTTGCAACCGCAAGAACTTTTCATATAAAATATAATAGCGGACTGGAATTCTTCTTCTTTTTTCTTTCTTCCTTCTTCTTTTTTCCTTCTTCCTCCTACCTTTTTCCTTTTTTCTTTTTTTCCTTCTTCCTTCATCATTTTTCCCTCTCCTACATCTTCTTCTTTTTTTTCCTTCTTCCTCCTTCCTCGCTTCCCGCTTTTTCCTTCTTTTTTTTTCCTTCTCCTCCTTCCTTTTATTTTCCTTCCTTTTTTCCTTTCTCCAACCTCCTTCCTTTTTTCCTTCTTATTTCCTTCTTCCTCCTTTCCTTTTTCCTTCTTTTTTCCTTCTTCCTCCTTCCTTTTTCATTCTTGCTTTTTTCCCTTCTTGCCTCCTTCTTCTTCTTTTTTCCTTCTTCCTCCTTCCTTTTTCTTTTTTCCTTCTTCCTCCTTCCTTTTTCACCTATTTTCCTTCTTCCTCTTCCTTCTTCTTTTTTCCTTCTTCCTCCTTCCTTTTTCCATCATCTTCCTTCTCATTCTTCCTCCTTCCCTTTTTTCCTCCTTTTTTCCTTCATCCTCCTTCCTTTTTCCTTCTTTTTTCCTCCCCTTCCTCCTTCCTTTTTCCTCCTTCCTTTTTCCTGCCATCCTACCTTCCTTTTTCCTCCTTCCCATCCTTCCTTCTTTCCTCCTTTCCAATTTCCTTCTTCCTTTTTCCTTTCTTCCTCCCTTCCTTTTTCCTTTTTTTCCTTCTTACCTCATTTTTTTTCCTTCTCCCTTGCCTTCAACTTTTTCCTTCTTCCTCCTTCCTTTTTCCTTTTTTCCTTCTTCCTCCTTTTTTCCTCCTTCCCGTTCTTTCCTCCTTCCGTTTTCCTTCTTCCTCCTTCCGATTTCCTTCTTCACTCCTTCCGTTTTCCTTCTTCCGTCCTTCCGTTTTTCTTCACTTCCCCTTCCTTTTTCTTTTTTCTTCCTCCTTCCGTTTTCCCAAACCTTCCTTTTTACCTTCTTTTCCTCCTTCCTTTTTCCTTCTTTCCCCCACACTCTTCCCGTGATTCCTTCTTCTTTTTTCCTGTCTTCATTTTTTCCTTCCTCAGTCCCTTTTGTCCGTTCTTCCTTCTTCCTCCTTCACACTCTACCTTTCTTACCTTCCTCCTTTTTTCCTTCCTCTTTTTTCCCTCTCTTCCAATTTTGTGCCCATCATATGCCGGGAACATCGGCCCATTCGTCAAAATCGGAAAACGGTCGGCCGCAAACTTGTTCCAACATGCCCGATAACAAAAAAAAAATGTGCAAAAACCCCCGGAACAAACGGCCTAACCAGTTAACCCACTAAACGGAGCGAAAATCGGCTGTTATTTTTTTTTTATCGGATGAAAAATCACGTCCAATTTTCGAACCCGTCTATGGCCTGCATTAATGTTGGGTTCAGATACACCACCTCCATTGAGTTGCTGTTCTGTTTACCTTCTCCTCACACTCTTTTTTCCATGTTAGGCGAGTGTGTGTGGCCGCGGCCAACATCTCAGAGGGGTGGAACTGGTCCCTCGTACAAAAACAAATCAGGAGATCAGCGGAGCTGCTCTATATGGGGAATCTCAATGCTGAGGTTAGTCCCACTTGTCCTGAATGACCCCCCTTTTTGTGGGAGAAGGGACACCGCCGGCTAAGCACATGAGTTTGTAATTAGGACAGGATTTTACTGAAACTCTACTCCAGAAATGGTTTTTTCCTGGCCTTAACTTGCCTGGGAACACCATTGAGAAATGCTGTGTGTGTGGCACTTTACAACAGGAGATCGTTCCAGGCCGAGCATCAGAGTTAACACAATGAAGACCTGGATGCTGCGAGGTGCCGGCTGGTTCATGATGTTTATGGGCATCAGTCTTATCAAAAAAGTCCATCCAGTTCAACCAATTTCAGAAGACGGCTATATTCCATTCTATTCCATTCTATTCCCTTTTCTATTTTATTTTATTCTTTTCTATTGTTTTGTTCTATTCTATTCAAATTTCAGACAGCTATATTCAATTTTGTTCTATTCTGTTTAAACATGTTCTATTTTTTTATTCTATTCTGTTTTGTCTTACTGTATTCTTTTCTATTCTACTCTATTCTATTCTTTTCTATTCCTTTTTTTTTCCTATTTTGTGCTGTTCTTTTATTTTCTGTTCTATTCTGTTTTTGTCTTATACTATTATTTTTGAAGTTCGGAATTTCGATTTTATTCAAATCTATTTTAATTTTTTTTATTCTGTTTTTGTTTTACTGTATTCTTTTCTGTTCTACTCTATTTATTCTATTCTTTTCTATTCTATTCATTTTCTTTTTCTATTTTATGCTGTTTTTTTTATTTTCTGTTCTAGTCTGTTTTACTCTTTTATTCTGTTTTTGTTTTATACTATTATTTTTGAAGTTCGGAATTTTCATTTTATTCAAATCTATTTTTTTTTTCTATTTTGTTTTACTGTATTCTTTTCTGTTCTACTCTATTTATTTTGTTTTCTTTTCTTTTTTATGCTGTTCTTTTATTTTCTATTCAGTTTTACTCTCTCTTTTATTCTGTTTTTGTTTTATACTATTCTTTTTGAATTTCGATTTCATTCAGATCTATTTTAGTTTTTTTTCTATTCTGTTTTGTTTTACTGTATTATTTTCTATTCTACTCTATGTATTCCTTTTCTATTCTATTCCTTTTCTTTTCTATTTTTATGCTGTTCTTTTGTTTTCTGTTCTAGTCTGTTTTGCGCTCTTCTATTCTGTTTTGTTTTATACTATTCTTTTTGAATTTTGATTTTATTCTACTCTATTCAAATCTATTATTTTTTTCTATTCTGTTTTGTTTTACTGTATTCTTTTCTATTCTACTCTATTTTATTATATTCTTCTTTTCTTTTCTTTTCTATTCTATTCCTTTTCTTTTCTCTTTTATGCGGTTCTTTTATTTTCTGTTCTAGTCTGTTTTACTCTCTTCTATTCTGTTTTATACTATTCTTTTTGAATTTTGAAATTTTTATTCTATTCAAATCTATTTTTTTTTTCTATTAATTTCCTTCCGTCTCTGAAGAACAGCAGCTGGAATCTGTTTGCTTTGGGTTGGGAAGTCGTCCCTTTTTGCGGTTCAGCACCCATTCCTGTCCAGGAAACGTGACTGCTGCACCATCGTGTATGTAGTGCCTTGGCATAAGCTGCTAATTAAAGGTATTGTCCATTTTCTTTCTTTCTCTGCAGTGGATTGGTTCCCCATCGTCCGTGATCTCGTCAATCTTGGCCTCAAATTGTTCGCTCTGTGTTTGTCCTCTTCACTCTCTCTGCTGACAATCGCTGCCGGTTGGTTCTTCTACCGCCCTTTGTTGGCGTTACTCCTGAGCGCGGTCGCAGTTGGCATCGTATTTCTCGCCCGATCCCGCGTGCCTTCCAAGAAGCACCAGTAAGAAGATGCGCTTTGTGGCCTTCATCCAGTATTGCTTGGGGGGCTTGAAGCTGGTGATGAGGCGACTGCGCCTGGACTATAACTCGGGGGGCCATTCATTCAGTAATGTATTCTTTATCACTATGCAATTTATTTTTATACACCTATATTGCGTTTTGTAGCTAATTTTTGTATTTATGTTCTACTGAGTTAAAGGGGTTTGAAGGGCTGAAAAAAACCTAAAAATTTTAAAACCGGGAACTGCATGGGCTGCCATTTCTGACCTCCTAAGAATGCTACTTGTGCAGTTGGTGATGTCAATCCGCAAGATATAGTACTTTCTAGGTCATTGAAGGCTGAAGTGAGAGCTAGCTCATCTTTTCAGAAAAAAATGAAAACGGTGACCTCCATGCTGGGACAAGGGCGTCTAAAGCCCAGGGCAAACATACCAAACTGCCCCCCTCCCCCCCAAAAGAAGTATGATTATTATGTGTCCTCCAACACACCCCCCCCCCCCCCCACTTCCCAAAGAAGATCTTTAATCTGCATGCCTACCTCTAGAATTCACCCCCCTCCAAGTACAAATCTGCCCCCCTGCTGAAATTCCCCTCCCAGCACAAATCTTTCCCCCCTCCAGTTCACTTCCTCTCTCTTTCCCCAAATTCCTCCAGGAAAAATCCCCGCCCCCCCCCAAAAAAAAACACCCCTCTTAGCAAAAATTCCCCATCCTAGCACAAATACTGTTCGAATATCCCTACCAGCACAAATCCCCCCTCCCAACACAAATCTTTGCCCCCCTCCAGTTCACTTCCTCTCTCTTTCCCCAAATTCCTCCAGAAAAAATCCCCCCCCCCAAAAAAAAAAAAGTATGCTTATTAAGTGTCAGCCAACACCCCCCCGTCCCCTTCCCAAAAAAAGATCTTTTGATCTGCATGCTTACTTCTAAAATTCACCCCCCTCCAAGTACAAATCTTCCCCTCCTGCTGAAATCCCCCCTCCCAACACAAATCTTTGCCCCCCTCTAGTTCACTTCCTCTCTCCTTCCCCAAATTCCTCCAGGAAAAATCCCTGCCCCCCCCCCCCCAAAAAAAAAAAAAAAAGTATGATTACTATGGGGCAGCAAATACAACCTCCTCTTCCCCAAAAAAGATCTTTTGATCTGCATGCTTACCTCTAAAAGTCACCACCCTCCAGGTACAAATCTGCCCCTCCTGCTGAAATCCCCCCTCGCAGCACAAATCTTTGCCCCCCCCCCCCAGTTCATTTCCTCTTTTCCCAAATTCCTCCAAGAAAAATCAACCCCCCCCCCCCCCCCCCCCCAAAAAAAAGGTCTCCCCAATCCCCCATCCTAGCACAAATACTGTTCGGTTATCCCTACCAGCACATATCTCCCCACAAAAAAGTTCCCCTCCCCAGCACAAATCCCCCCCTCCAAACTCAAATCTTTGCCCCATCCCCAGTTCACATCCTCTCTCTTTCCCCAAATTCCTCCAGGAAAAATCCCCCCCCCCAAAAAAAGGAAAAAAAATCACCCCTCCTAGCATAAATCCCCTCACCCCCATCCAGCACAAATCCCCCATCCTAGCACAAATCCCGTCCGAATATACCTACCAGCACAAATCTCCCCCCCCCCTCCGTAAAAAAAAAAAGTTCCCCTCCTAGCAAAAAATACCCCCCTCATCCCCACACAAATCCCCCAAATTACAACTACTAGAACCCCCTCCCTAAAAAATAATTTCCCCTCCTAGAACAAATCTTACCCCACGCTGCCCACCGAATTCCCCCTCCCAACACTGCTCTCCTCCCCCCAATCTCCTTGTGGTACCCCCTCACCTCACATCATACCACAGTGCCCAAGGCAGCCGCCCCTCCTTGTCCTGGCCCTGTTTAAACTAACACCCTACAACCCCCCCCCCCCCTCCCCTAGTCCCGCTGTACTTGCCTTGGTGGGTGATGAACTGTCAGTACCCACGCAGACAGTGTAGTGGTTCAGGGATTTGAAATCCCTGCTCTTCCCTCTGCAGCGATTTCTGGGACGGATCAGAGCCATTCTGATTGGTCAGCACTGGCACAGAACATTACTCAGATCTGTCACAAAAGGCCCTGCAGAAAGAAGAGGGAGAAGAGCGAAGGGGGGGGGGGGGGGGTTCAAAGTGTAGTTGTAAACAAACTTATTAGAAATCCAAATTGAGCTTGAGAAAGGAGCGCGCATGCTCACACCCGGCATTGCACATGCTTCAAGAAAAACTGTTGCGCATCTCCTCAACTTGGTGACGTCATTCTGCTGGCGCTGCGTTCTACGCTCCGCTTCACCCAACTTCCGCCCTCGCCCCTATCTTGGATGAAATTGGCCAGTAGTCTCCCCCTTCCTGGTGGTTCTCCGGAGCGGACACCGCGTATTCCTAGATGCGCTACCCAACGGACGTCCTGCACATAGACGAGCCTGTATTTTTTTTTTTTTTAACCACTTCCCGACCGGCCGTTGTATATAAACGGCCGGACGGTGGCACTGCAGGGTCGGGTGGCCGTCTATAAACGGCCTCCCCGCACCCTGCTTGTGCGCTCTCCCTGGGAGCGTGCAGCACCGCGATCCGGTGCCCGCTGTGTCCTCCGGACACAGTGAAACACCGATCGTCGGACGGGACCTCTGTACGAGGTCCCGATCATGTGATCACTGATTGGCGAATCCGTGATCACATGCAAAGTAGTAAGCAAGATGTCACTTCTGACATCATTGCTTACTATGTGTGAAATCTGTGAATGATCACAGAGATCACATGGTACAGGGCTATTCACAAAAGCCTTGTACCATGTGACAAGCTTTGACCAATCACAGCTCACTCAGTACTTCTCAATGAGTGCAGGAATGCAGACAGAGAGAAAGATAAATGATTGCTTTTACATCCTATATGGGTGTAAAAGCAATCAGTGTAAAAAAAAAAAAAAAAAAATCTTTATCACCCCCCACAAGTAGTACAGTGTCACCATGGTGACACTGTACTGCTAGGGTGACAGTATGTAAAAAAAATAAATAATATAAAAAAAATAAAATAAAAATGTAAAAAAAAAATGTTTAAAAATTATAATTTTTGCTTATAAACTAATTTGGATTTTTTTTTTTACTAAAAAAATAACGGAATAAATTTTGGCTAAGATTTATGATGAAATATTATTTATTTGCAAAATTTTATAAAAAAACACTTTTTTAAAAAATTTTTGGACATTTCATTTACATAGCAAAAAAAATACAAATCCCAGTGGTGAATAAATACCACCAAAATAAAGCTTTATCTATCTAAAAAAAATGGTAAAAAATTCATTTGGGTACAGTGTTGCATGACCGCGCAATTGTCATTCAAAGTGTGATAGCGCTAAAAGCTGAAAATTGCCCTGGTCAGGAAGGGGGTAAAAGTGTCCGGTCTGGAAGTGGTTAAAATGTGACCAGTTTGGATTTCTAATAAATTAGTGGCGCTTTTCCCCTTCTGTTACTAATGAGTGAAACACATTTCCATCTATAGTCCCTTACAATCCATGGAGGGTGTTAGAATTTTCTTCTTTCGCGATCTCTTAAATATTTGCACGTTGCCCATTGCAGACTGAGGGAGATCTAACGGCTGCAAGCTGGTTGCTTGCTCAAGGGGTCCACTTTGGTACTGTAACGGCGCTGTGCCAAGATTTGTTTTTGATTCCATGTCGTTTTCTATCTGGAAACAAATACAATATATGGAAACGTTTTATAAAGTAGGCCTTATTCACACGGGCGCCATATAGCGTACATCTGTGTAAGGGCCAGGCGTTTTGTGTATCCCCATGCAGGCGGTCCCAGTCATGTCAACTGGGACACAGCCGCTGCTCCCAAGTTTGAGATCTGTATGGGTGCAGGCCCCCGAAAAATGGCAGTTACTCCAACCTATAACTGGCCTTTGCACCAAAGTGCGTATGGAAGGGCAATACACATTGTAACGGAACCGGACCCAGACCGCACTTCCGTGCGGTATTTCCGTTATACTACCGCTTCCCTGTCCGAGCACAAATCCCCGGATACCACCGCTGATCATGCAGGAAATAGACAGCACCAGACTCTTCTTAAGACGGGAAGTCAACTCCTTTATTTTTACACAAACACAAGATATATATATACACAAGGCGGGGAAACACACCCAGGAACAGGAAACACATCATCAGCCCGGCCCATCAGTGGGAAGGGCTACAGGAAACGCCCCCAACCAAACCAAGACACAAAACAATGGGATGCAGCACATGGCAGAGAACAATGGACAACCACTTGACAGAGAACAATGGACAATGCCCACACCAATACACAATACTGTGTTATTCACATTCACACCCTGTACCCCTTAACAGGCACAGGGTGGGTTAAACATAATGAAAGGAACATGAGCTGACACAGGGGTCCCTCCACCCCCAAAAGTCACTCCCGTCACATACATCACAAACAAACCAAAAATTTCCCAGCTCCCTTACCAGCCAGCCTGCAGAGTAACTGAATTGGACCTGACTAACCGCTTATGTTAAAAGCAGAGAGTTTTGTTTGCACACAATTGCAAATATATGCGTAAGCCACAGTGACCACGCCAAGGAACCTCTTGTATATGCTGTGGTCCTCTAAATTGTCCAGAGCCTCCATAGTAGGAGCTCCTATAGGAATGGATAGAGTAAGGGCAGGTATGCCTGGAGGGAGCCCACCCCTCCTTTAGGAACGCACGAGAGCACAATGGCAGCGAAGGCATCCAGTGCGTCCCTGTACCCAATTCGTCCAACTCTACAAAAAAAAAAAAGACAACCCCCTGAAACTATAACTGCCTTTTGCAAAAAGGTGCACATGGAAGGGCAATGCGCATCACAAGCAAAAGATTTCCCAGCACACTCGCCAGCCTGCAAAACAACCGAATTGGCCATAACGGTTTACATGAAAAGAAGAGGGATTTGTTTGCACAAATTTGCAAATATATACGAGGAAGCTGCGGTGCCAACGCCAAGGGACCTCTGTATATACTGCCATTAATCTATCCATTCTTATATGTGCTCCTACTATGGGGGCTGATACAGGAGGTCCCTTGGCGTGGGGCACTGCGGCTTACACATGCTGTATATTTACATTAAAAGCAGCGGTTTTGTTTACAGTACGTGTAAGCCGCAGTGCCCACGCCAAGGGACCTCTGTATATGCTGCAGCCCCCAACTCTAACTTTCCAGAGCCTCCATAGTAGGAGCTTATGTAAGAATTTATAGACTAATGTAGGCCATAGATGGGTCAAAAAAATGTCCGTTTTTAAAAAAAAAAACAAAAATCGGTTGTTCGATCGGCCAATGTTACCAAAGGTAAAAAAAAAATCGGCCGATTTTTGTCCTGTCTATAGCTGGTATTTAATCCCATAATTACTTCTATCCCTTGCAGAGACAGGGGAGCACACGGGAACAATACATAAGAAAAAGAAGAAGAAAAAGAAGAAAGAATTCCAGTCCGCTATTATATTTTATATGAAGTCTTGCGGTTGCAACAATGTATCTATTTGTATCCATTTCGGATACAGATGTTTTATTCAGATACAAATGGATACATTGTTGCAACCGCAAGACTTCATATAAAATATAATAGCGGATTGGAATTCTTTTTCTTCTTCTTGCAGGTCACGGCTCATGCGCAGATTTTTTTTTATCGATAAAACGATCGGCTGATTTGCCCATCATTGCCGGGAAAATCGGCCGATCGTCAAAATCTGCCACGAATTTTCCAACATGTCCGATAAAAAAAAATTTTTGCAAAAAGCCCGAAAAACGGTCGACCAATTAACCCACTAACGGTGCAAAAATCGGCCGATTTTTTTTTTTTTTTTTTTTTTTTTTTTTTTTTTTTTTTTTTTGGCCAAAAATCGACCCATCTATGGCCCCCATAAGGGCAGGTATGCCTGGAGGGAGCCCATCTATCCTTAAAGGCAAAGGGAAGTACAGCAGTGAAGGCATCCAGGGAGTCCATGCACCCAATTCGTCCAACCCTACAAAAAAAAAATGGCAACCACCCCAACCTATAACTAGCCTTTGCTGCAAGGTGCACATGGAACGGCAAAGCACATCTCAAACAAAAGGATTTCCCAGCACACTTACCAGCCAGCCTGCAAAACAACTGAACTGTCCCCGTCTAACCGTTTACAAATGTGTGCAAACAGAACCTCTGCTTTTAACATAAACGGTTAGACGGGGACAGTTCAGTTGTTTTGCAGGCTGGCTGGTAAGTATGCTGGGAAATCCTTTGTTTGAGATGTGCTTTGCCGTTCCATGTGCACCTTGCTGCAAAGGCTAGTTATAGGTTGGGGTGGTTGCCATTTTTTTTTCCCGTAGAGTTGGACAAATTAGGTACATGGGTGCCCTTGATGCCTTCGCTGCCGTACGTCCCTGTGCCTTTAAGGATAGATGGGCCCCCTCCAGGCATACCTGCCCTTATGGGGGCCATAGATGGGTCGATTTTTGGCCAAAAGAAAAAAAAAAAAAAAAAAGTTGGGTTGGGGTGGTTGCCATTTTTTTTTTTTGTAGGGTTGGACGAATTGGGTGCATGGACTCCCTGGATGCCTTCACTGCCGTACTTCCCTTTGCCATTAGGGAGAGATGGGCTCCCTCCAAGCATACCTGCCCTTATGGGGGCCATAGATGGGTCGATTTTTGGCCAAAAGAAAAAAAAAAAAAAAAGTTGGGTTGGGGTGGTTGCCATTTTTTTTTTGTAGGGTTGGACGAATTGGGTGCATGGACTCCCTGGATGCCTTCACTGCCGTACTTCCCTTTGCCATTAGGGAGAGATGGGCTCCCTCCAAGCATACCTGCCCTTATTGGGGCCATAGATGGGTCGATTTTTGGCCAAAAGAAAAAAAAAAAAAAAAAAAGTTGGGTTGGGGTGGTTGCCATTTTTTTTTTTGTAGGGTTGGACGAATTGGGTGCATGGACTCCCTGGATGCCTTCACTGCCGTACTTCCCTTTGCCATTAGGGAGAGATGGGCTCCCTCCAGCCATACCTGCCCTTAATCTATTCATTCTTGTATGAGCTCCTTCTATGGAGGCTCTGGAAATTTAGAGTTGGGGGGCCACGGCATATACAGAGGTCCCTTGGCTTACGCAAATATTTGCAAATGTGTGAAAACAAAACTCTGCTGTTAATGAAAACACTTAGAGCCAATTTGGTAGTTTTGCAGGCTGGCTGGTAAGTGAGCTGGGAAGCCCCGAGCTCACACTGTCTGCATTTGGGAAACACGCACTCGCACCCAATCGGTTGTCAAATCGGGAGCAGCGGCTGTGTCCCAATTGACTGCTTGCACGCAGATGCACAGAACTCCCGTGCATCCCGTTTGCGAGCAAACACAACCCTCATTCAGATGTGTGCTTCAGTACGCCCGTGTGAACGCAGACTTGTACTTCTTGAGAGTAACCATGAAGACTTGCACCCCTGTACTTGTGATGGTGGAAATAAATATGGGGCCTCTTTATAAAGCTCACCGTTGATGTTTTGCACGTTTTCTTAGGTGTCTAGTTTTACCTGTACTAGTTACATAGTTAGTCTGGCTGAAAAAAGATAAAAAATCCAACCAGTTCAACCATAAAAAAAAAAAAAAAAAAAGTTATAATCCTCTACCCACAGTTGATCCAGAGGAAGGCAAACAACCCAGCAAAGCACGATCCAATTTGCTCCTGCAGGGAAAACAAATTCCTTCCTGATCCCCCGAGAGGCAATCGGATATCCCCGGGATCAACTTTCCCTATAAATGTTATATTCTGTGTATCCAAGAAAGAATCCAGGACTTTCCTACAGCAATCCACTGAGCTGGCCACAACCAACTCTTGAGGGAGTCCATTTCACATCTCTCATTTTTCTCTTGGTGTCAGGAAAACTTGTCAGAAGTGATTCATGCTGATAGCAGAGAAAGGAGGCAACAGCTAGAAATGACACTTAGTGCTCTGGACTGAGACAAATACACACTATAGAGGGATGTGCTTTGTTCATATCTCATATCTCATGTTTAGAAACAAGAAAGAATCCAGGACTTTTTTTTTTTTTTAAAGCAATCCACTGAGCTGGCCTACTGAACTACTTTTCACCAGATTTCAACGAACATCAAAGTAAGCAAAGAATCTTTATTTTAAAGTATTGGGTCTCACACGGGCGATGACATGCACTCATCAGATTCCAGCATAGAATCGGGTGGATGTGACCAGCAGCAGCCTCTCTGTACAAATTAACAAGATGGCGGCGGCAGTCGTTGCTCATTGCGTGCATCCGCATAGCAAGTGCTTTCCCGCAGTTAGGGATGGATGTCCAAGCCTGGACGCATCCGAGTAGGTCAATCGTTTGTCCCTAAGGCTTGGTTCACATCTGTGCGGGTGGTGCAGCTGCGGAGCCGCACGTAAATCCGTGCAGCCGCACAGAGATTGCGGACCCGCGGGCGGGTGCCATTAGTTCTATTGGCATGCCGCCCGCACTGGAAAATGCAACTGTACTGGAAACCGAGGTTCCCGTGCGGGCTGCGATTTCCAAAGACGTGCAGAGACTTCTTCCCTACAGGGCACTGGAGTCCATTCAAATGAATGGGCTCTCGTGCCCGCGCAAAACGTGGCCGGCACGGCTTCATTCATCCCCGGTTCACATATATGCGGCCGTGTGGACCGCGTTTTGCACGGGCACGAGAGCCCATTCATTTGAATGGACTCCAGTGCCCTGTAGGGAAGAAGTCCCTACACTTCTTTGGAAAACGCAGCCCACATAGGAACCTCGGTTCCCAGTGCGGTTGCGTTTTCCAGTGCGGGCGGCGTTCCGTTAGAACTAATAGCAACCGCCCGCGGGTCCGCAATTCTCTGTGCGGGGGGTGCGGCTGCACGGATTTTCGTGCGGATCTGCAGCAGCAGCACCCGTACAGATGTGAACCTAGGCATATGTGAACCAGGGGTAACTGCAGGTTACCCGATACATGCAAAAAGTGACCGTGAATGTCATCCTCTCATTACATTGTATAGGCCGCCATGGTTTGTATACATCTGTCATCCCATATGTAGGAATCCTCTGATTCTTGCCACTGGGATCCAATGAATGCATGGAATTGCCTGTATGAAGGTCTTACCCGTTTTTTGATTACTTTTATGCCACCATAAACCAAAAGCTGATCTTTAAAAAAAAAAAAACAAAAATGGGGCCCCATAGGATAAATATCAATTATCTTCTAAATCAGTGGTTCTCAACCTTTCTAATGCCGCGACCCCTTAATACAGTTCCTCATGTTGTGGTGACCCCCAACCATAAAATTATTTTCGTTGCTACTTCATAACTGTAATTTTGCAGTGGGAGGAATAGCGCCCCATCACTGATGTCAGTGGGAGGAATAGTGCCCCATCATTGGTGTCAGTGGGAGGAATAGTGCCCCATCATTGGTGTCAGTGGGAGGAATAGTGCCCCATCATTGGTGTCAGTGGGAGGAATAGTGCCCCATCATTGGTGTCAGTGGGAGGAATAGTGCCCCATCATTGGTGTCAGTGAGAGGAATAGTGCCCCATCGTTGGTATCAGTGGGATGAATAGTGCCCCATTGTTGGTATCAGTGGGAGGAATAGTGCCCCATCGTTGGTGTCAGTGGGAGGAATAGTGCCCCATCGTTGGTGTCAGTGGGAGGAATAGTGCCCCATCGTTGGTGTCAGTGAGAGGAATAGTGCCCCATCGTTGGTGTCAGTGGGAGGAATAGTGCCCCATCATTGGTGTCAGTGGGAGGAATAGTGCCCCATCAATGGTGTCAGTGGGAGGAATAGTGCCCCATCATTGGTGTCAGTGGGAGGAATAGTGCCCCATCATTGGTGTCAGTGGGGGGAATAGTGCCCCATCATTGGTGTCAGTGGGAGGAATAGTGCCCCATCATTGGTATCAGTGGGAGGAATAGTGCCCCATCATTGGTATCAGTGGGAGGAATAGTGCCCCATCATTGGTGTCAGTGGGAGGAATAGTGCCCCATCATTGGTGTCAGTGTCAGTGGGGGGAGGAATAGTGCCCCATCGTTGGTGTCAGTGGGGGGAGGAATAGTGCCCCATCGTTGGTGTCAGAGGGGGGAGGAATAGTGCCCCATCGTTGGTGTCAGTGGGGGGAGGAATAGTGCCCCATCGTTGGTGTCAGTGGGGGGAGGAATAGTGTCTCATCGTTGGTGTCAGTGGGGGGAGGAATAGTGTCTCATCGTTGGTGTCAGTGGGGGGAGGAATAGTGTCTCATCGTTGGTGTCAGTGGGGGGAGGAATAGTGCCCCATCGTTGGTATTAGTGACACAAATGATGGGGCACTATCCCTCCCACTGACACCAATGATACTTACCTTGCTGACTCCTGCTCCAGCCTGGGCTCGCTCTCTCCCTCTCCCATCTACATCCTGCATACGTGGCTGCAGCAGCAAAATTTGCACTTACCTGTCAGCTGTCTTCCTTCTCTGGCCTCTCTCTTCACTCGGTCCTGCAGCTCCCTCGATCTTCTTTGATCTATGCGCGCTGCCGCTCGGCTCCTCCTCTCCAAGCTCCACCTCCTCGCCGGTGATTGGCCGCCTGTGTGCCTCTCCTGAGCTACAGTTCCGGTGGCCAATCAGCGGCGAGGAGGCGGTGACAGGGGCAGCATATCATCCCGCCCACACATCGCCGGAGACGGGAGCGGTGTCTCGGTTCCTAAGACCATCGGAAATATGTGTTTTCCGATGGTCTTAGGCGACCCCTGGGAAATGGTCGTTCGACCCCCAAAGGGGTCGCGACCCCCAGGTTGAGAACCGCTGTTCTAAGGGCTCATGTACACGGGGCGTTTGGAAAACTCTTCTCAACGATGGAAACTGACTGCTGGAAACGTAGATTATAAAAACGTCAGTTTATGCGCGTTTGCGTTCAGAAGCTTTTTTAAAAGATAACCTCAGGAGACCCTCCCAAATGCCCAGAATGCACTGAAAAACTGTAAATTATTAACTATTTCAGACATTATGAGAGGAATAGAGAGAGCAGAAGCAGAGAGAGCAGTATGTGTGGAGATGACCGGTCTTTTCTGGTTGTATTCACTATGGATCCCATCATGACATAATGCGGCGCGTTTTACCATTCCTTCACACGGAACCTGGAACTGACTGCGCTGGTGTACCGGGTCCATTTAAATACATGGAAAACGCTTTGCATTCATTTCTGATGATGAAAAAAGGCTCCGGACAGCATCTGGATATGGAACAGTTAAAAAAAAAAAACGCTTCTAAACGCAAACGCTTATAAACGCGGTTAGCCGAGTTTACGCGTTTATAAGTGTTTGACATTTGAAACGCTGATAAAATCTACTCCTGAATGCAAGTTTTCCGCGTTCAAAAAACGACTGTAAACTCAACTGCCTGTAAAGGACGATGTGTACACGGACCCATAGGAGAACATTAGGGGGAGTTCAGGGGCTGCTGAAAAAAAATGCTGAACAGCCCCTAAACGGGAGTTTATCAGCTCCATGCACACTTGACGTTTTGATAATGCTGGTGACGTTAGCTGTGTAAAGTCAATCATAAACGTGAGTTTTTCAGCGTTTGTGCATTAGCATTTGGCGGCGTTTTTCCACATTTGCGTTTTTGTTTTTTTTTAACAAAAAATAAATCTTTTTGGTCAAAAAAAAAAAAAAATCCATAAACACCAGTTTGTGGCATTTTACCACGTTTTTCAGCATTTTTACAGCTAAGCTCCTCTAGGAACCCACTAGTTCTGGGGGGGGGGGGGGGGGGGGGGGGGGGGGGGGGGGGGGGGGGGGGGGGGTTTCCAGCCAAAAAACGATTCCAGTCTGTGTGTGTGTATGGACACAAGATAACATCACATGATATCACTTACAAACACATGCAGGCTCCATCTTCGCAACATTGCCAAGATCCGCTCCTTCCTCACCCCAGACACCACCAAACTTCTAGTACACTCCCTCATCATCTCACGCCTGGACTACTGCAACTCCCTCCTCACTGGCCTACCCAAGTGCAGGCTCTCCCCGCTCCAGACCATCCTGAACTCAGCTGCCAGACTCATCCACCTCACCACCCGCTCCACCTCTGCCACCCCCCTCTGCCTCTCCCTCCACTGGCTCCCGATTGCCCAACGCATCAAATTTAAACTCCTAACCCTGACCTACAAAGCCGTTCACAACACTGCCCCTGACTACCTCACCAATCTGATCACCAGGTACCACCCTACCCGTACCCTTCGCTCCTCACAGGACCTCCTTCTATCCTGCTCCCTGGTCTCCTCCTCCCATGCACGACTGCAGGACTTCTCCAGGTCCTCCCCCATCCTCTGGAACTCACTGCCCCAATCCATCAGACTGTTGCCTTCTCTATTCACATTCAGGCGCTCCCTCAAAACCCATCTCTTCAGGGAAGCCTACCCCACCCTCACCTAACGGCCATCCTCCCTCATTCCTCCTACCACTTCATCCCCCCCAGCCACTTCCTACTGTACCTTTACCCCCTCCCTCCTAGATTGTAAGCTCGTAAGAGTAGGGCCCTCTTACCCCTCGTACGCGGTCTGTCTTTGTTGTACTGTGCCATGTATT
>CATNWA010000145.1:293452-331377 GCA_951230385.1 Staurois parvus
ACTGAAATTGGGGGGTGCCATGCGTTTTGGGTTGGCTGTGAATCCTCTTTTTATTTAAACATGTGGGGGTTTGCAATTAAGTTTTCATCTTTTGGAACCTGCGCACATCCAAAGGGCATTGCATTTTTTTTGCTGTGCGGGGAAAAAAACATGCTCTTTCATGCGTTTCTGCACCACAAATGGGGGTAAAACCCAAGTCCTAAGGGTCATTCACAAATATAGAAACCCAGTCAAATTTTTTCCAATGTTTTTGCATCCCTTTTTTTTGTTGCATGTTTAATGTTTCCCCAGTGCTTTTTTGGGATGCTTTTTTTTGAGGGTTTTCCAGTCCCATTTTTTTTTTTCCCCAATTTCCATTTAAATTTTTTTCCCCCCTTTCTTTTTTTCCTAAATTTAATTGGGACATGTGCGTTTTAGTGTTTTCCGGGGTGTTTTAAACCGCTTACAGAACAGTTCTATGCAAAAACAATGCGGGCCTGTTCCCCTCTTTTGACAGCACCTGCAACGAAACTGGAACTGCAAGCGGGGATGTGAACTTTTCATTGGAAAAACCATAAAAACCTTCTTTCTGTCCCTTTTGGATGCAAAAAAACAATTTAAAACCCACATTAGTGTGAACTGGCCCAAAAAGGTTATTATGGGTGGGGGAACGGGGACTGACCAGGAAATTTTTAATTTTAAAATTTCAGATTTTTTGTGAGTTTAAAAATCGGGAACCCTAAAATTTAATCAGATCTGGGGCTGGAGGGGGATGGGAAAAAGAGACCCTTTAACTTGTTCAGTAAAAAGTTAAATAAAAAATGGGGGGGGGATACATAGATTGGCAAAAGGGAAAACAGGTGATGGTGGGGGGGGGGGGTAAATTTTTGTATAAGGAGAGATTTTTAAAAAGCGCGTTTTTCACATTGACTTTATTTTTAAACTCTTCCCAAAAATTGGCCCTTTATTTTTGACAGGTTTTTGGGGAAGCTTTTTTTTAAGCTCCTCAAATGCCCCGAAACCGCCAATAGTGCGGTTTTCGGCATGTGATAAGCATTTACCAAGCGTTAAAACTGCACCACAAATGCCTGTAATGAAGTTAAAGTGTATTAACGACTCCGAAAATGCCTCGCAAAACACACCGCAAACGTCCTGCCCAGGCATTTGTGAGCGGTAACCATAGACTGAATGGGAAGCTTCACTCCTCCTGGCCGCATGAGGCGCCAGTTTTTTGCCATGACGGCAATGCTAACGACTTCAGTGTAGAACAAGCACTGTGTGCTGCCATGTGCAGGAATTTTCATAAGCATTTTTGAGAAGAAGCATAAAAACAAACTTCCCACACACCTTGTCTGACGCCTGCTAGCACCAAGCTAGTGTGAACGTAGCCTTAGAGAAAGATAAAGTTGTAATGAAATATAAGAACAGAAAGGAAAATTGAAAATTTAAAATTTGTCAGAAAGAAACAGGGCACGTACGATATTGGACTATCGCCCGATTTTTACCTGGCCACATGATGGGCAAACGCGGCCGATTACGGTTTAAACCGATAAAAATATGCGCATGAGCCGTGTCCAGCAAGAAGAAGCAGAAAAAGAAAGAGAAAGAATTCCAGGTCCCGCTATTAATTTTACATTGAAAAGTCTTGCGGTTGCAACAAAGTATCCTATTCTGTAATCTGAATAAAACCAACTGTATCCAGAAATGGATACAAATGGATACATTGTGTGCCCAACCAACAAAGACTTATTTTTTTTTTTTTTTTTTTTTTTTTTTTTTTTTTTTCATGTAAACTTACATGAGAACAGAGTTTGAGGCGTGTAATGTAGAATAGTTTACATTGTTTAAAAATAATGATAAAGCGTGCACTTGTAAAATTATATAGACTACTAAAATGGATATTACACCAAGATAAATACTAATAATCTATGTATAGATATGAAGGTAGCAGCTAGCACTCTCAGGGAATTTGGCAAACAGTCCCAGAATAGAAATATGTTACAGTAATAGTGTAGCGCTAATAAATGCATGTGTATCAATCATTTTACATGTGTTTATGATTGATAACATGCATTATAGCGCTGCACCATACTTTAACATAGAATAGTTACATGATTAAAGAGAAGGGAAGATATAATCATTATATTGGGAAATTAGAACTAGACATTCCCAATTATTTGAGATATAAGTGTGAAAATGTTTGACATTTGAAAATAGAATGTATGACATTCATTAGTTGTCTGATCATTTTGGAGAAACAGCAACGAAAAAAAAAAAAAAATAATATATATATATAGGTGCACTTTTACTTTAACTTATAAGTATTCTCATATGCAAACAGAAAAACGCCAACAAAGCCTGTGTTGTGCGCCACCTAACGAACATATTTGCACCTAAAAATGTGCCAGACACGATTCCACATTTACTAATAGGAAAGAGTCTACAAGTAGACGCTTTTCAATGAGTTTGCTAGACGCCTTTCAGAAGACTGACAGGTCTAGATTGTTTGAATTGAGTGCCTGAATGTTCAGCATCTGCTGGTAGACTCAATTCTTAGTAAATCAGGGCCTATGTGTCACTGTTGTTTGTTGTGATTTTTGTACAAACTCAGTAATGTCTGTACAATGTGTCAAACTATGATGTTTCACAACAATTTCGTAATAAAACTAATCACGTTTATATTTCTTTTTTTTTTAGTTGCCTTAAAAGTCCCAGTACAAATTACAGGGGGGAACATACTTATGGTACTCAGCCTTTTGGGATGTTGGCAACTGGAGAATGAACCCTGTTCTGGATCCACATGTTTTGTACAAACTCAATGCATTTTAGCTGTTAAAAACCCAAATTGCTCATTTTGCTGTGATTTAGCTAGCTCAATCTGGAATTGCAGGCAAAATCACATGATTTCAAATACACAAAGTGTGAACAGAGCCTAAAGCATCGGGTGGTAATAAAGGTGTCCACCCACCCTGCAATCCTTGGGCCTCATTCAGACAGGCGCTGGAGCCCCCACAACCGCACGCAGACTACTTTTGTTTTGGCATCTGCATCCGCCCTGAACTATGTCCAGGCAGCCAATAGAAGAAGATGCAGATGCAGCAAATAGTGTAATAAAATGGAACAAGTTGGGAAGAGGAGCAAGTAGAACAGTCTATGTAAGAAAATCAAGATGACATCTCCAGCGCTCAGAGACCTAGATGCAGAACAGGTGGATAAATCGACCTCTGTAAACCACATCCACCAAGGGATCAAAGGTTTGTACAGCCCTTAGGTAAGGCTGGGAAGCCTGAACAACACTGCAAATAAGAACAAAAGAACCAACCATGCGCATTACCTCAGCAACACAAAGATTTTATTAAAATAAGATGTGTACTCACAAACGTAGCAATATAAAAAGCGTATAGTATCCAAGAGTAGATCACAGGAGATCAAGTAGCATGCGAATCTCACAGACAAGGAGACCCTCGTGAAAGGCTGACATATGTCGAAGGGAGATCCCTTCTTTCTCTGGCTCTAAGGAAGAAGGGATCTCCTTTTGAAATGCGTCAGCCTTTCAAGAGAGTCTCCTTGTCTGTGAGATTCACATGCTACTTGATCTCCTGTGATCTACTCTTGGATACTATACGCTTTTTATATTGCTACCTTTGTGAGTACACATCTTATTTTAATAAAATCATCGTATTGCTGAGGTAATGCGCAAGGTTGGTGCGCTTTCTTTTGTTCTTATTTGCAGAACAGTCTATGTACCAGAAGGATAAATACATTTTTCTTCAAGGCTTTTATGATGGGGAGTGGCTTTCTTTTCATTGTTTGAACATTATGGCCATGAAGTGGACACCCAACGGTTGGAGGAGCAGGGGTGATAATGCCTATAGTGGAACACTTTAAATTAGATTCCTGTAGGGTTTCTGTCCAAAACCAAGTTTGGACCAGATTGAGCTCATCCCTTGGCTAGAAGATCCAAAAAGGCTATCCCAATGTACTCAGATAATTGCAAAGTATGCATAGGGATACTAGGCAGACCAAGCCTTTTCTGACATTTTTTTGTGTACATGTAAAAAAATTAGTATTTTTTGCTAGAGTATTACTTAGAACCCCCATATAATTGTATACTTTTTCAAAGCAGTGTCTCAAGAGGATAAAATGGTGGGTGTAGCAATTTTTTATGTCACGGTATTTCATGGTATGTCATGGTATTTGCACAGCGGTTTTCTAACGTAATATTTTTTTTAATGTTAATGCACAGAAACACAATATAATACCCAATTGTTTGCTAAAAAAGATATTACACCAAGTAAATACATACCAAACATGTCATGTTTTAAAACTGAGCACGCCCGTGGGAACAGCAACAAGCACGGTAAATGTTATTATCCATAGGTGACACTTTAAAAGCCTTTACAGGTTACCACTTTAGATTTACACAGGAGGCCTAGTGGTAAAATGACTGCCCTCGATCTGACATTCTTGGTGATACCTCACATCTCACATGTATGCGCTGTTTGCGTATGTGTGGGACTGGCGGTGCGTCAGCCTTTGCGTGTGAGCATGAGGGGACAGGGTGCTTTAAGACTTTTTAAAATTATTTTATTTTTTACACTGTCACTTTACATTTTTTTTTAAATCACATTTATTGTTATCACAGGGAATATAAATATCCCTGTGATAGCAACAGGCAGTGATAGGTACTCTTTATGGAGAGATCTGGGGTCTATTAGACCCAGATGTCTCCTCTGCCCTTAAAGCATCTGATCACACCAAGATCAGTGTAATCAGATGCTTTCCCAATTTAAAGATGGAGCTGTTTACATCTGGCGAAACTGGAAGTGACAAATGCTCAACAGTTTCCAATCTCATAGAGATGATCGGAGCTGTTCCAGTCTCTGATTACCTCTGTGCTCAACCGGCTGGATGCTTGATTCTCCCGACAGGAGAGCCCGAGAGAGCTGCGGAAGGCAGCGAGGTGGGGACATCCCCCCCCCCCCACTGCTTGTAAAGCAATCCAGTGTCTAATTAGCTGCTAAGATTGCTTTTACAAGAAATCCAACTGCCAGCTCTAAAAACAATACAGGGATGATATTGGTTGAACCAGACGGACTGGTATCTTTTTTCAACCAGACTAACTATGATGATGCCTGCAGCTGCGTACCCCCTTACATCAGAGTTCCCCCTTACATCAGAATCTGGCAGAGTGTCCCCTTACATCAGAATCCAGCAGAGTGTCCCCTTACATCAGAGTTCAGCAGAGTGCCCCCTTACATCAGATTTCGAAGGTGTGCCTCCTTACATCAGAGTCCAGTGGAGTGCCCCCTTACATCAGAGTCCAGCGGTGTGCCCCCTTATATTAGAGTTCAGTTGATAACTGGACATGAAATGAACTGGTTAAGTGTGTGAAGCACCTGGAAGACGGGGGGAAGAGAACGGAGGGAGATTTGGACAATTCAGTGGTAGTGCAGAGCTCACTAACCCTAGGCTGCTCTGTGCAGGCTCGGACAGTGGCACCAATCATACAGCCAGATGGGTTTGCTGGCTGCACTACTTTGCAGTTCCCACACATCCCCTTCCTCAGGCACAGTACTGGTTGGGGCGCGTACAGAAGAGAGGGGCGGGAGGAGGTGGAACACATTGATACCTCTCTCCCCTCCAATCTACATTGTAAGGGATGGCGGGGGGACTGTGCAGGCTGGGTTCTTAGTGTTACAGACACTCAGCCTGCATAGGTGCATCCAACCAGCCCTTATATTTACCAACAGCTTTTTCTTATGGACAGCTGGTAACCCTGACCAGGCACAACCTCCATATGGGTAGGTGTTGCCTGGAGACAAGAACTGAAATCTAGGGGGGGTGCAGCCCTCCCCAGCACCCCCTAGATCCGACCATGACTGGCATGTTTGGTAAGGGAAACTGACTGTGACTCCTTGCAGCTAGAGCCAGCCTTCCACTGCGCATGCGTGAGCCGCGCTGCATGAATGGTCCCACAGCCTTCTGGGACCTGTGATGCGTCTCAAAAGGCTGTGGTCAAAGGGGGGCTGAACTTCCATTCAGATTGTCTAGGGGCGCTCGGATCACCTGTCAAAACCAGGTACCCGCTCCCCAAAAAATATTTTGGGTCAAATGTGGTGGTGGTTGGGGAGGGGGGGACATAAGTGGAGCGTCCTCTTTAGGAGGAAGTCGTGCTTTGACACCCAATTATTTTATACATTAAAATGGTCTCTTTTACATCTACAGCCAAAAATGTGTTTTGTACAAACAAAAAAAAACTCCAGTTCCCCTTTAATTAGTGGCAGTGTAGGGGAAAAAAGCTGTGGCCCTGGCTTTACTATACACGCCTGTGCCGGTACACAACCGTTCGTTTTCCTCTCACAAGGATAAAAAAAGAAGTGCAGCGTCCGCAGGAGGATCCAATGTTCATGGCTCTATCCCATTGTCATACACTGGAACACTCCCATAGACAGAACGTTACCCAGCGCCTCTCTCATTGGGTGTGGCCGCCCGGACTTTAAATGCCGCACCTTTCTATGTGACACTGCAACACACAGCCCTTTACCGCACTATTACTAATTCCGCTCGCTGATCTTCATTGACATCATAGCGTGCTGCTGAAGATTCTTTTTTTTTTTTTTTTTCTCCTCACATGATATCCTTCCGCCACCCGCAATCCTCCTAACCAATCCGAGAGCCGGTTCCTGGAGCTTTCCTTATATGGCCTGGCCGGCTGGGAGCGCGCAGCATAAAGCCGGTGCCGAGCCCTCTTTAGTTCAGTGACCGCTTGTATTGCTTTGAGGTTAGTGTGGAGGACGCGAGTAGCACCAGGTAATGTGACTTGTGGCAGTCTACGATTGTTTCTGTTGTATGGTCAGTTGTCGTGCTAACGGAGGGCACAGTGCCGGGTGTAATGGCGGCTTTCAGGAGCTATTTTGCGTCTTTCTCTTACTAGGTGTACATTGCTCTTTGTATAAGCAGGGACCTAATGGACGTCTAGTTATTAGTCTGACGTAACAACCCTCTGACGCTTAGCTCTCTTCACAATGCACCCCCATGAAGACGGGCAGCTTTAGAACTCGAGGGGCCCCTTCCCCAAGCATGCTTGGCTAGTATGAAGTAGGCGATGGTAGTAGTTGTATCTCAGAACTTTGTTTTTATCTTTAATTGCATGCCCCTATTTATGCTGTAACAGGGATTGCATGCATGGCTCCCATCTGACTGTTAATGATGGTTATAGTGAGGCTTGTTAGGCCAGGCTTCCTCAGTGTTGACCTCAAGGAACTACTCCAAGAATTGATTGGCTTAACAATAACCGTATGATGTGGCCATAAAGCAGAATGCTGCGCAGTGACACTCCAGACTATGACGATCAGGAATGTGATGGCTAGAATGTAGCTGTAGTCACAACAGGCTCTTCCAGTTTCCTTTTCCAAACTGTAGCTAGACCGTTTTGTATTTTTTTCTTCCCATCTCTAGCTGTTGCAGGGCCTGTCTGCCTTGCAGTATGTAATGGGTTAAGTGATGTGCTGTTCCCACCCCCTGCCGTTAATCTGCTCTGTTGCCTTATTTGGTAATTCTTCAGTCCAGGACTTCCCTTTGTTTTATCAAGAACTGGTGCAAACCCATACGCCCTCTGCAGGCGGCTTCATTGGTGCACAGTGCATTGTGTTGCTGCTGACTAACTTTCATTCCATTTTTCAGATCACAATGGAAGACGATATCGCTGCCCTGGTTGTTGACAATGGATCTGGAATGTGCAAAGCTGGCTTTGCAGGTGATGATGCTCCTCGTGCTGTGTTCCCATCCATTGTGGGTCGCCCCAGGCATCAGGTATGGGCATCTTATATTGCATCTGATAAGCTTTAGTAGCCTATAGATAAGTGTGAAATATTATTGCAGTGTTAACATGGGTTCTATAGCAACAGATTTGTCAAATTTTTAGTGTTGCATCTCTGTAAACGTTAATTGCTTGTGCATTGTCTTGGAACAAAAGCTGTTAAATCTTAGCTTTACATTGGGAAGTACTTTCACCCAAAGACAGCTTTACAACATTGCTTGCATTTAACAGGTTTACTTTATTGGACCTACTGCCTATGAACAGTTGTGACCCAATATGCTGAGTGATATGGCTGACTAAATCCTATTTATTGACCATTTTGTGTTACCTTTTACCAATATTAAGATTGGGCTTCTAGGACAAGGGTTGGTGGGCAGTTTATTGTTAGGTGCGGTTGAATTAGTAACATGCTGCTGTGATGAGCTAGCTTATGAATCTCTTAACTTGCATGTAATGTACTATTTGTAATTTTTAATAAGGAACATAAATGTGTTTGCCCCTGGACATCTTTGTCAGACATATGCAGAACAAAAGGCTACTCCTATTCATTGTCAAGCTGTCATGGCACACCTCCTACAGGGAAGCTGCTATTGCTGACTCTGTTGTATTGCCCAGTTTAGCTCCCCCCCCCCCCCCCCCCCCCCTACCAATGTTCAAGTCTGACTTGAATAGTCTTTAATATCTCCACCATATAAGTACTACCTAGCTTAAATGGCTAGATCACTTAAATAAACTTCACAACTGCTGTCAGTGTGTAGCTGAAATGTCAAGGTTTCTCCTCTACAAAACTGTATGCTCTAGACATTCAAAGTTGACTTGGGCTTGCTGTTGAGCAAATACAAAGGCAGCATCCATGTATCAGACCTCCAACTTGGGGGAGGGGTTTATGTTGAGACCTTTATATATCAGTTATTAAAGGTGACATATCTAAGCTGAACTTGAGGAATGTGACAAACCCTTGCATTGGGCTCCCTCTGATCATTTACTTTAGTAGCAACAGAACAGGCTTTGGCAAATTCCTTTCTGAAGCTCCAGTCTGGGCATGGTTTTTTGCTTCACATACAATGCTAGGTTATTAATCCTGCATGTCCTGTGGAGGACAAGCATGCAGCCCAAGCACCTTTAGAGGCTGCAGGGGTCAGGTATTTGATCTGTGCTCCCTTAGACTAAATGAGCAAGAGGAACTGCTGCAAGGATGGTGTCTCATTCCCAGATTTCAGATTTAAAGTGGGCCTGAAGGTTTGAATGCAGTTTGCAATGGGGGGCTCTTGGCAGGGGGAGGAACACTAAGTGGCAGCAGGGGACCTAAGAGGATGGGGGCAAGTATAGACTTGTTTTTAAAATTACAATCACTTTAAGCATGAGTGTCTTAATTTGGTTACTTAATGTGCATAATCTTAATTGACATTTTACACTTGGGTGGTGACACTGCTGGTCACTCAGCAATAGCGGCATCTTAAATGTAACTAACATGGCTTTAAATGAAATGCATATAAATAGGCTTTTCTTGGCTGGGTAGGTGTTAAAAAAACCAATTTCACACACTGCATCAGTTGGCACAATGGCTGATGTTTAAAAATGTAATACATGTGCTTGTGCAAGCTAATGTTGGGTAGTATGGGCTGTTGGTGGCTAAATGCAGTTAATACTACACCATTAAAGTATTTTCCCCTAAAGGGGAATTTTTTCCTCCCTTCCCCCTTTGCCATATTTAAGGGGGGGGGGGGGGTGTAGCCCTACCTGCAAGCTTCTGGGTTGTGGGTCCATTTGCAACACATGGTTCATGCATGCAGTGGGAGCCAGCTGTGGAACTGATAGCAGTCAGCCATTTTCCCACAGTTAAGATGCTGGGGCCCAAAGACCAGTGAAGAACCAGCCTGGGTGAGGATGGTGCTGGGTCTCTGGACAGGTAAGTGTCAATTTGGGGGGGGAGTAGATTCTGAAGAATAACCCCCCCTTAAGTTTTCAAGTTCTAGTGAAATATTAAAGTGGTAAAGGGTTCTCTTAAATTGCAAGCAATGGTTATGTATATAGCAGCCAACACTCTTCTAGGGTCCCTCACTGGCAGTCTTGGCTCCTCTTCAGAGTGCTCCCACAGCAAGTAGCATGCTGTGAGGACACTTGGTGCAGAATAAATCCTGAGCTCAGCTGTGTGAATCCTTGGGTGCACAGCTGTGCCCTGCTCCCTCTTTTATAGGACTTGGCTGACAGCAGCAGGAGCCAACATCTCCTGCTGTGGAGTCTTGTGAGAAGAAAAGCAGAGACCTTCTGCAGATTATTGCAGGGCTGGGGGAGCAGCTTTTGAAAGGAAATTTTACCTTAGTTGGCTATAAATGCTAGTCTCTTCTTGCATTCTCTGCATTAAGGGGTTTTACAATGGTGTGAGCCTACTTGATTTGGGGTTCCCTTTTTTTTTTTTTTTTTTTCCACTTTCTAGTAAAGTGGCTGCTAAATGAAGAAATGGTTGCTTGGAGCCTAAAATGTTATGGTTATACTAATGCAATGAAAGGGCATGACTATTCCCATTTCAGTGTTAACAATTTTTTTTTTTTTTTTTTTTTCTCCAGGGTGTCATGGTTGGAATGGGGCAGAAAGACAGCTATGTAGGGGATGAAGCTCAAAGCAAGAGAGGTATTTTGACTCTGAAATATCCAATTGAACATGGAATTGTCACAAACTGGGATGATATGGAGAAAATCTGGCACCACACCTTTTACAATGAGTTGAGAGTTGCCCCAGAGGAGCATCCAGTGCTTCTGACTGAAGCTCCACTTAACCCCAAAGCAAACCGAGAAAAGATGACACAGGTACTACTGATTTGGGCTTTTAAATCTTTTTAATTGACTGCATAATATAATGTTTAACAAGTTTAATTTGCTGTCCATACAGGATTCTGTTGCCCAAGCCTACTTTGGAATATCTACAGGTTCTATTTGAAATGCTTTCTGCTTGTGCCACTAACAGTTGTGCAGTTTGGTTACTTTGAACCTTAACTCTGAGTTGTGTTAGGATCACTGCCTGCTTTTTTTTGTTTTTTTGTTTTCTCTCTTCCCCCCCCCCCCCCCCCCCTTCCTTCCCATTGGCTTTGAATTTGAACAATTGAGATTTGAAGTGTCCAAACACCACTTTCAATCTTGCAAGTACACCTGCATGGTTTGCAGTCTTTAAAGGGTGAACCTCTGTTTAACCTCACACTTTTTTTTTTTTTTTTTTTTTTTTTTTTCAGATCATGTTTGAGACCTTCAACACTCCAGCAATGTATGTTGCTATTCAGGCTGTACTGTCTCTGTATGCCTCTGGACGTACCACTGGTATTGTGATGGACTCTGGAGATGGTGTCACTCATACTGTGCCAATCTATGAAGGCTATGCACTGCCTCATGCCATCCTGCGTCTTGATTTGGCTGGACGTGACCTGACAGACTACCTCATGAAAATTCTGACTGAGAGGGGTTACAGCTTTACTACCACTGCTGAGAGAGAAATTGTTCGTGACATTAAGGAGAAGCTGTGTTATGTAGCTCTGGATTTTGAGCAAGAAATGGCTACAGCTGCCTCTTCATCTTCTCTGGAAAAGAGCTATGAGTTGCCTGATGGGCAGGTCATTACCATTGGTAACGAGCGGTTCAGGTGTCCAGAAGCCCTATTCCAGCCATCTTTTCTTGGTGAGCATTGTGAAAGGTGGCTTGTGGGGTAGAGGTGGGTGTGTTCTTTGTTATAACCTAAAATATTTTTATTTTAGGCATGGAGTCATGTGGTATCCATGAAACTACCTACAATTCCATAATGAAATGTGATGTTGATATTCGTAAGGATCTGTATGCAAATACTGTCCTTTCTGGAGGAACCACAATGTATCCAGGAATTGCTGATAGGATGCAGAAAGAAATAACTGCACTAGCTCCAAGCACCATGAAAATAAAGGTATGTATCTGCTTTTTTTTTTTTTTTCCCCTTGGGCTGGAGTCATTTAGCTGTGTAGGTTCTTCAATACTATTTGTATTAGGCACTGAACATGGGTATTGTGTAATATGAAGGAGTTGCATTAGAATGTTTGTTTGTGTGTTTTTTTTTTTTTTTTTTTTTTTTTTTTTTTTTTAATGAGTGTTTGTTTTTTGTTTTTTTTTTTTGTAGATTATTGCACCACCAGAACGTAAATACTCTGTATGGATTGGAGGTTCCATCCTGGCATCTCTTTCCACCTTCCAGCAGATGTGGATCAGCAAGCAGGAGTATGATGAATCTGGGCCATCAATTGTCCACCGCAAATGCTTCTAAGGACTTTCCCTTTATGTTCATTGTATTTGCGCAGAAAGATCACTGGCATGGCTTTCCCCATTGGCGCTTGGCTCAGGATTTAATAACTGGAATGGAGAGATGGGGACAAACACCAACCCACAGTGCACCTGAGGACTAACAGTATTTTTTTTTTTTTTCCTCTCCAAGTGTATAGTGCATTGTTGAAAAATGTGTCCTCAATGCTGCTCAGTTGGAGCTCTTACAAATGGTTGTGTTGCTTATTTGTGCAGCTATATACCCGAACTTTTTATTTTTTTTGTATCTTCTGCCTTGACCACTCTACTCTTTATCTCATGGGCCCTATCCCTAACATTTTGAAAAGTTTACATACATTGTTGATCTTTGAGAGATGCAAGAGGTCAGTGAACAAACTTAATAAAGAAGAAAACATTCAATGTCTCTTGACTTTTTTGAGTGGGTAAGAAGGGTATTGTGCTGAAATGAGGAAGTAGTGTTGGGAGGGGGTTGGGCAGCAGTGGGTTTAAGCACTAGATCTCTAATCAGGTGACTTTCTTTCTGGCTTAAAGACCAGTGTTCTAAATGTCGGCTAGAATGACTTCTCAGAAATTGGACCAGGTATGTAGAAATTGTTGGAAGAACTACTTGTCCAGGGACTAAATCAGTATGACAATCTACTTGTCTCTCATGACACTCACTGGGGCTTTTAAAACAAAAGGGGCTTTATGGCAACTTAAAAATTTTAATTTAACATTGCAGTGTTTTATCTCCTCCCTTCCCTACCTCTCAAGCACCACACCCAGGGACTATCAGGAAGGAGAGACCTTGCAGTGTAAGCACCAATTGGGTGTTTGTCAGGAAAGGGGAGCATGGGGCTTATTCATTTCGCTGCCAGATCTGTTTGTGTCACAACCCCAACATTATATATTTTCTGAAATCAGATCCTAGAGGGTAAAACAGCAGTTTTTTGTTTTTTTTTTAGTTTTTTTTTTTTTAAAGTCATATCACAAGGGTCTAGGAAATGCAGAATTTCAGTACATATTTAATTTAGGGCACAAAGCAAATTTTTTTTTTTTTGGAAAATTTGACAGGTATCATGTAAATGGTTATTTAACATCTTAAACCTTTAAATTTTGCGTGCACTTGTGAAATGGCAAACTTTAGTAACCTATATTCTCTATATATGGTGCTTTCAAAGCCCCTTTATAGGTGTAGGCACCCAAATGCATGTTTACATAGGTGGGGGCTGTGAAATTCCTTGGAGGAATATGCTGGGGTGTATCAATTTAAATAACATCTTTTCACATGGAACCTTTCAGTCCCTAATATGGTGGGGGTTTATCTTACAGGTTCTTTTGATCCAGCCACCCTGGATATCACACTGCATTACATTCTTTCCCAACCTCAATGACCTGGAATCCAGGTTAGGATGAGGAGTGGATGTGTCTGCTCTCCTCCCTCCCCTGTGCCACATCCCACTGAACCAGACCTGCAGATGGGCAAGTGGAGACATGGCAGGGATTGGGGGGGAGGGAAGAGGCTGGCACAGTGTGGCAGCACTGACAGGTGAGCCCTGCTGCTTGCTACTTCTGTGAACAGAAAATGGAGGAATGGTCAGTCTCTAACCTTCCGTGCCCCCCCCCCCCCGTGAGGAAGATGTAAGGCTTTGTTCACACCTATGCAGTTTGTAAAACTCTATTGTAGCAAAAGGGGTGTGTGAGGGGGTTTGTCCCTAACACTTTCCCAAAAAAAAGCATAGATGTGAACATGTTCCATAGGAAACTGTTAAATTGACTGTAGAGCATTTTTCTTCAAAAATCACTAATGCATTGGTGTGAACAGAGCCTTTATCTGTATAGCCATCCTAGGTCATGCTTAATGAAGTAAAGGGAGTACACTAGTGCAGTTACCATCTAAGGCGTGGCATACTGAGGAGTTTTGTTTAGATATGACTATAAAATGTTATGCTGGTCTGTGTTGCAGTTCTCTTGCCACTGCCTTTACTTACAATCCAATAGTTCACTCTGTGTAGGTGGATTACCAGCAGCTACAAAGGGCAGATGGCATAATGCCAAATCAGAACACAGCCCCACTCCAAATTTGGGTAAGCAGTTATGACTGGTGAGAAGATGGAGCTGAATGAAATGTTTCAGCAGTTAGGAAATCTGTTCACTGAGCAGTTAGATATGTATGAGAGCATGTCTTGGTATGAGCATTTGGAGAACTGGGTTGCTCTAGGCAGTGGTACATTTTGGGTACAGCAAAAGATAAAGATCTGTAAAATCTTTGCAGAACACATCACAAGTTTAAAAAAAAAAAAAGTAACTATGCACCCTGTGAAATAAGATGTCCTAGAGTGCTCCTTGCATACTTCAGGGCCCAGCACTTTTGGTGAATAATGCTCTCCCTCAAAGCATGCTGTGATTCCACCTCTTGGCTGCTATGTTGCTAAAGGATTCAGTAGTCATGTAGAAGTTAGTGGGTGGAACCTGGAGCTCTGCAACATTGAAAATTGGAGTCCCTGCCAAACGGGCAAGTATTACTAAACAGATAAGTTTGCAGGCTTACTTTGATTTTCAATTCTTCACTCTCTTTAAAGCTTTGTGTGTTTTAATTACTAAAATAAACATACTTGCATTCTTTGTGCAATGGGTTTGTGCAGAGCAGCCCTGAGCCTTCTCCCTCCTTGGTCCCCCTACTGGCACACCTGCCTGCTCTTCATCCATTGCCTCATAGGAAGCTGCTTCCTATAGGGCCACTTATGCATGCTCTCTCCAAAGCCCCACTGCCTGCATCCAAAGACTGCAGGGTACTGCCCTGCTTGCTTGTGCCCCTCCCCAAAATCAGTTTAACAGCAGGAACACCAATTGCTCCCACTGCTTCTGATCTGCTCTGAGGAGGGACAGTCCGGAGAGCTATTGTGGGTCTCGGGTAAGTATAAGGGGAGGGGCTGCTTTTTTTTTTTTTTTTTTAAATGCATTAGGGTTTAAAAAAAAAAAAAAGAGATTCACAACCACTTTAAAGCTTAACCTTTTAGCAGCAGTCATTTAAAAGTACAGCTACTTCCCTATGTGCGGCTCATGACGTGAGTTTAAAGAAATTTTAGAAAAATCTATCTTCACAGACATTCCTCTTCAGTGCCAGCTGGGGAGGGATTTGCAGGAAACCCAGTGTGTTCTGCATCCTTAAGTGTGTCCTGCAAGACTACATCTTACAAGAGCTTCTTTGGCCATGCAGTAGGCTGGTTCTTGGGAGTGTACTCCCCCCCCCCCCCCCCCCCCCCCCCCCCCCCCCCCCCCCTTGAGTAAGACAGGAGAGGTGAAAACTCTTCTGTTATAGCTCCTATACTGGCAATATAGGTATGTTTGATCAATGACACCTCGTGTCAGTGCTGTTGCAGTACTTGCATATCAAAATTCTTGCTACCATTCCCCAGTCTACTGAATCTTCTGTACACTAACAGCCAGTCAGTTGAGCCATGAAGATAGTGAAGCTTTAGTGCACTGCTGACATCAGAAGTTCCACCTGCTCTACTCCATCCAATGACTAGCATTTACCATTGTGTGGTGAACCAGTCAAATTTTGATCCATCTATGGGCAGGCTGGTTGTATTAATCTATTGATCACCTTCAGTACAACCAGCCTTTTGGGTTTTTTCATGCAATCACTGCTGGCTGCTATAGCTGCCACCAGTGATCATTGTATTATGACAGCTAGGAAACCTAGCAGAATACAGGGGTGCAGGGGCAGCGATTCCTTCATCAAACTGACTGTGTTGATGGGGGAATGGAGCAATTGTATTTTTCAACCACAGAAAACTCATATTGTATGGCCTGCCTAATTCTTATACATTTATATGCCTGGAATTCAGTTTTAATTTTATACAGTAAATGTCCCATTGCTGCTCTCGAACTAATGGATTTGAATGAAAAGATTTAAATGGGTTTGTTCAAAATGGTTTTATGTAAACACACTTTGCATTTCCCATGGAAAAGAAAAAGATTGAGAAAATATAAAAGAAATATTTGCAGCATTTGAAAGTTACAACAAAATCTGTGAAATCATGTTTTTTTTCAGATTTGGATAGAATGGGGAAGGATTAGAGCCCCTTTTGGGTGTCACTAATGTTTAGAGCTCCTTTAAGCTCCATTCGCACTGAGCTGAGTGTTTTTCAGGTTTTCTCAAGCATTTTTGAGTATTTTCACACACACAGATGTTTTTTTACCTTCATGCACAGAATGCATGAAGGTAAAAAAAACCTTGAGCCTTTACAACCACTTTAAACCCTGATGCACACAGCAGTTTGTTTTTTCCTCCCCTGGATGCCTTTGCTCCCAGCAGGAGAAAAGCCTAAAGCCACATTTAGGCACATCAAGCATTTGGACGTTCACTCCATTGGTCAGGATATTTATTCTAGCCATTGGAATGAATGAACTTTTAAGCGCTAAACACACCTAGCGTTTAGGTCCATTCAGTGTTTTTTTTTTCTGCCCAAAAGCTCCTCTTCTTGAAAGAGCCTGTCTTGTTAGGAGTCTCAATAATATTTATTCACCATTATACCTTCCTCACTACGCTACTGTACATACTGCCCACCCTCATACCCGCCATACTACTCTCCTGCATATACTGCTCTCTGTCATGCCTCCATACTTCACTGCTGTCCACTGTTCATACTCTCTAGATTCCCCAGTTGCACATATTGCCCACTATTTTATCCTCTACTACATTTACTGCCTGTCCTCATACCCTTTGTATTCCTATTCTGTACATAGTGCCTACCATCATACCCTTTTTCGGGGTGGACCCGTCAGCAGATGCGCCTCAGCAAAGGATCTCTCTGCTGATCCCCACTGAGCAGGCAGATGATTGGTCTGTTTCTGCTCCACTTCTGCAGAGCGGACACAGACCGCTGTCTTCTATGGGGTGGTCAGATGGAAACGGACCGCCTGTCTGTTTCCTTTCTGACTGCCATCCTATCTGATCCACCAAATGGATGGGGAACAGATCCCCGTCTATTTTAGGAGTACAGGATTGGATTAGATGCTTTTCCACTGGCACCCACCGGTCCATAGAGGTCTATGGATGGTCCGAATGGGTCCATCTGAAACTCTGACAGGCGGATCCGATCGGACCGTCAGTGAAAAAGGGGCCTTCTTCTCCTGCACATACCAGTTTTCATATCATTTGCATTTCCCTCTTACACATCCTGCCTGCCATCATCCCTGCTCCTCTCCTGTACTATACTGCTTGTCATTAGTGTTGGGCTCAATGTTCAAGTCGAACTTAAGTTCGACTCTAACATCAGCCGTTTGTGTGTTCACCGAACACATGAACGGTAAGGGCGTTCGATGGGGCTGTTTGTCTGCTGAGCGCCCAACAATGCCCTGCACTCTGACAGTGCATTGTGAAATCCATGATTGGCCAAAGCAATGCACTTGACCACAGGTCAGGTGCAATGCTTTGGCAAATCACAGCACAAAGCACTGTGAGAGCCATGATTGGCCAAAGTCATGGTGACTTTGGCCAATCTTGGCTTACGGCTAAGTTCACGCTCCGCACTATATAAGGCTGCTTATACAGAAGCCTTGTGTAGTGTGTTGCTGGAGTTTAGAGGAGTTAGTGGTGTGTTAGGAGCATAGTGTAGTGGTGTCAGTGTGCTTTACAGCACTTCTACGTCACCGCTGTTCCCATTTTTTTTTTTTAATTTTTGCAGCTTCGTTTCCTGTTGCTGCATCATTAGTGCTCCCCCTTCTGTGTCGGAGGTGCTCCTCCTTCTGCGTCAGCAGTAGTTTCCTTCTTTTTTTTTTCCACAGCAGCAAAGATATTTAGGGCATAATTGCTGCTCCCCCTTTGCGTCGCAGGTGTTCTTCCTTCTGTGTCAGCAGTGGTTCCCTTTTTTTTTTTTGGCTTTCTGAATTTTTTGTTTATTTTATCTTTATTTCTTTTGCCACAGCAGCAGCAAAAATATTTAGGGCATAATTGCTGTTCCACCTTCTTGGCTTTCTGAATTATTTTTTTGTCAGCAGCAAAAATTTCTCCATCCATGCTGTTCCTCCTTCTGAGACATATGTGTTCTTCCTTTTGCTTCACCAGTGGTTTTCTTGGCTTTCTTAATTTTTTTTACATTTATTTTATTTTAATCTTTTTTACAGCAGTAAAAACAAATTCTCCGTAACTGCCATACCCCCTATTTTCTTTATTAAAAAAAACAATAATAAAATGGTTTATAGTGCACCAAGCACAAAATTCTCATCCCACACTCTAAATAAAAAGTTATAAAAATCCCTGAAAAAAATCCACATCATGCCCGAAAGGCCAACAAAGAAAGGCAGAGGCTCACAGGCAACTAAAAGAGGGCAACCAGCCTCTGTGTCCACAATAAAAAGTGGTGGTCATGGACATGGTGCATCCTCTGCAGGCAGGGCACGCTTGTCCTTTTTTTCTGGTGCTGGCCATGTTATTGAGCCACAATATGCAGAAGAGGTGGTAGAGTGAATAATAAGCCATCCTCATCCTCTGTCACCCAGGCTCATACTAGTTGCCTTCCACCGCAGCTACCAAAGCGGCCTGTTCCACAGGCTCCTTGTCCACAGCTACTCTTTTCATAGCCCCACCATCATGCACAGAGGAGTCAGATGAATTATTCTAACATATTTTCAGCCCCATGTTTCTGGAGCATGAGCAGCAATTTCAATGCTCCGATGTTGCTTTCCAGGTTGAGGAAGGGAGTAACATGAGCCTAGCGAGAGGGGTTGCCAATGACAGACAAGAAATTGGCAGTCATGTTCCCCCAGCCGCAGCATACTACCAAGTTGTCTCCAGTGATGAGGTAGGGGATGATAAGGTCACTGACTGTATTTGGGTGCCTGAGAAAACAGAGGAGGAAAGTGAGGAGGAGGTACAACTCCAATGAGGCAGGATGTCGTTCCAGGGGCAGGCATAAGGGCAGCCACCCTATAGCATCATACGACAGAGCTCCACAGGTTCAGGGCACTGCTGACTTCCAAAAGTTCAATGGTGTGGGATTTTGTTAACATATGTGCAGGAGACCGCAGCATTGCTGTTTGCAGCCTCTGTCTGATCGGATCAAGCGTGGCCAAAACACCAGCTGCTTGGGCACCACATGCTTGACAAAACATATGACGACCTGCCATGCAGCCCATTGGCAACAGAACCAGTAAGACCCACATCCATAAAAAATGCAGACTTCTTGCCCCTCATCTGGGATATCTACCCCTACTATATCTCAATTCTTCTCAACAGCCTCCACTAATGGGATGATAGTATAGCAATGAGTGCCACAGTGCCTTGCACCCAATCTACTAATAGTACACCACCTGTTGACTTCACAAGGCAAAGGCAAATTTCGCTACCCCATTTGCTGAACCTTAAAAAAAAAACTGTCCCACCCATCCGCATGCTCAGTGTCTACATGCTAGCTGGCCAAATTGCTAGCATTACAACTGCTGCCTTTCCATCTGGTGGACTCTGCCCGCTTCCGTGAATTTGCAGAATGTGCTGTACTATAGTGGCATGTTCAGATAAGAAATTTCTTTTCACATAAGGCCATTCTAGCTGTGTACCATCATGTGGAAGGCAATGATTTGGCCTCGTTGGACAAGGTGGTCAGCAGCAAGGTCCACATTACTGCTGACATGTGGTCCAGCAGATATGGTCATGGACGTTACATTTCCTTCATGGCGCACTGGGTAACTCTTTTGGCAGCTCGGATGGATGCAGGACAGGGTTCAGTGCTGGAGCTTGTTCCGCCACCACACCTCCAAAAAGCTGGTGGTGATTCTGCCACATCTGTCTGCTCCACCCCCTCCTCTTCCTCTATGGCCAGTTGTGCTGAATCATCCTCTGAACCAGCAGTGCTCCCCATGCGTTCAAAGGGATACACAAGCATTCAGGATAAAGGATGTCATGTGGTGCTTCAGCTGGTCTGTCTAGGGGACAGAAGCCACACTGGAGCAGAGATTCTGTTAGTTCTGTCGGGGCCAGGCTCAGAGGAGGTTGACGCCACAGCAGCTTGAGCCAGGAATGGTTTTATGCGACAATGGCACCAACCTTCTCTCCACCCTCCAACAGGGACACTTGACACATGTTCCATGCTTGGAACATGTGCTGAGTTTGGTGGTGCAGTGTTTCTTCAACAGGTACCCAGGGTTACAAGATCTTCTGAGGCAGGCCAGAAAAGCCTGTTTCTATATTTGGCGGTCATACACGGCCAGTATTCGGCTGCTGGGAGGAAGAGGAGGACGTCTTTTCCTCTAAAGGCTACCTTTATGCAGATACAATTCCTGCAGGGTCGCAGAACACACAGGAGGAAGATTGTGGCAGCATGGAAGTAGAGGATAACATACAGCAGTCTTCAAGGAATGGTTTTCAGTTCCCAGAAACCCCAGGAATAGTATGTGGCTGGGAGGAGGTAGTTCCTGACAGTGTCATGCTCAGTGACCCAGAAGTCTCAGTATCTCATGCCTCCTCAAACTTAAGCTGCATGGGCTCCCTGATTCTGCAAAGCCTGCAAAATGACCCAAGGATTTGTTGTATGTAGTGAGGAAAAGAAAAGGGCGGTAATTGCGTTTAAAAACCAGCACTGATGTAGTGCCAGCCAGTGAGGGAGCCTCTCTGTATACACTGCTCCCTCACTGTATACACTGCTCCTCTCCTGCCCCTCCACTGCTCCTCTACCCAACTCCTCCCCCCTACAAAGAGGACCTGTCACTCATATGCTATCACATAGGAGAATATTGATCCCCTATGTGATAGCAATAAAATCATAAGTTTAAAAAAATAAATAAAAATTGGCCTCCCCACATACGCAGACATTTTGGTTTTCGGCCACACGCATTCTAAATTTTCGGTATCGGTTTTGGCACCAGAATTTTCATTTCGGTGCACCACTAGTGTGAATGGCTCCAGCTGGTCTGCTAAAAAAAAAAATGTAAGGAGATCCATCCTCTTCCATTTAGGCGGAGCAGATTGGAGGGTAGTCAGGTTTAAATGGACAGAGAAGTCCTTCTACTCCTGGCCCTCCATAGAGCAGAGGGGGCTCTATCTGTGTTTGCTCTGCAGAAACTGAGTAGATTTGTCATCCACCTGCTCTGTGAGCTGATCCAAACAGAATCTGATGTGTGTGAATGTGACTTGAGTGGCCAAAAAAGAAAAAAAAAATTGCGTCAGAGTCAGTCACATGGTCTCTGCTAGGTATCTTGAGGGACTGATAATGGAAGACTAATGCAGGCCGTAGACGGGGGGCGAAAACCGGCCGTTTTTTAAAAACAAAAATGAAAAATCGGTCGTTCAATCGGCTGACGTTACCACCAACGGTAAAAAAATTGGCCGATTTTCATCCCGTCGTCTACGGCCGGCAAATAGAATAGCGGAGTATTACTTCTGTCCCTGCAGAGAGCTCCGTTATTGTAGTTGACATTGGGGGGTATAGCGATTGCAACATTGTATCTGTTTGTATCTATTTCGGATACAGATGGTTTTATTCGGATACAAATAGATACAATGTTGCAACCGCAAGACTTTTTAATGTCAAATATAATAGCGGACTGGAATTCTTTTTCTTTTTCTTCTTCTTTTCTTCTTTTTCTTGCAGGTCACGGCTCATGCGCAGATTTTTTATCGGTGAAAAGATCGGCCGAGTTGCCGATCATTGCCGTGAAAATCGGGAAAATCGGCCGATTTGTTTTCCAACTTTACCGATAAAAAAAAATGTGCCAAAATCCCGAAAAAACGGCCGACCTATTAACCCACTAACGATCCGAAAATCTGCGTCTTTTTTTTCGGCCAAAAAATCAGCCGATTTTCAACCCATCAATGGCCTGCTTAATATAGACACATCTGCTACTTGTGCCTAATAATAAGCAGTGTAAGATCCTCCGGCAAGGATCACATGACCAGTGCCTTAGGGACTGATCATGTGGTTGGCCATTAGCGTGTGTGTCTGGGTAGGTTTTTTTTTTTTGCATCTTTAAATGAACTTTAACTACATTCCTTAATATGTACGTTTTCAATGTTTTCTGAATGCAGGTGTGTTTTAAATGGTGACTGCTTGAAAGCGTGCCTAATGCGGACACTTAGGTCTCCTGTCTAGTTTATAGTGGACAGAAAATGAGGGGGAAATCACCCCAACATGATTGTAGAAACCTGATAGAGGTTCTCTAAACGTTCTATAGAAAAAACAATAAAAGAACATTTGCTGGTTTTATACTACATTGTTATTATCTTGTCAATGTGTGTTTAATGAGCTTGTAGTTTGAAATGTCCGCTCCTCACAGGACTTCCTGCTCTCTAGCTCCCTGGTCTCCTCCTCCCACGCCCGATTGCAGGACTTCTCCAGGACTTCCCCATCCCCCATCCTCTGGAACTCCCTACCCCAATCCATCAGACTGTCACATACCCTCCTCACCTTCAGGCACACCCTGAAAACCCTCCTCTTCAGGGAAGCCTACCCCAACCTCACCTAACACCTGACCTCACCTAACAACTAACCTCCTCCACTCCACCCACCACTCCATCCCCCACAGCCATCTCCTCCTGTACCACCTTCCCCTCCCTCCTAGATTGTAAGCTCGAAAGAGCAGGGCCCTCTAACCCCTCGTTACTGTCTTGTCTCATGTTATGTCCCCCTTGCTACTGTACAGCGCTGAGCATACCCTTTGGCGCTATATAAATACTGTATAATAATAATAATATTAGGGGAGAGGTTATCATTATTTGTTGGCAACCCTTCTTGATCCACATTACAAGGGTAAAGTTACAGAGCTCATCCTGCCTTTGCAGAGGGAGCCGAGGATGAAACATCTTGAGGACGCCTTGAAGAAAAAATTTGTGTAACACCTTTCCAGGCACTAGGAGGTTACCATTTCCTAGACAATGTGTTTCTGAGGCTTTGTTCAGTCAAACGAAGAGCGGTGGAGAAGGCCACTGAGGATCCACTGGGTTACTGGGTCTTGAGGATGGATCACTGTCCAGAACTTGCTCAATATGCAATCATGCTACTGGCCTGTCCTGCATCCAGTGCTATTTCAAAATGGACATTCAGTTTTGCTGGAGGTTCTGTGATGGATAAAAGAGTGCATCTGTCCACAGACTCCGTTGACCGGCTGACATTTATCAAAAATAATCAGTTCTGGATCAACAGCAGCTATCAAGCCCCTGATGCTAATGTAACTGATTACATTTGTTAGGGATCTGGGATCCCTTAAAGAATACCTATGCTGCCTATCCTATTCCTGATTATGCTAGCTTCCAATGATGTTTTTGGTCTAGGGCACCACCAACATCCAAAAGCCCAATTTTTCTGCACCTGTTTGACAGGTGCATGTAATTTAACTTTTTTACAATTTTTTTTCCTAATTTGTAACAATTTTTTAAAGCAGGGGCCATTCCTGCACTCATGAAGAGTAATTGCAAGGAGTTAGAGTGTTAAGGCACCACCAACACCTAAGACCCAATTTTTCTGCACCTGTTTGACAGGTGTATCTAATTGACATTTTTTACATTCTTTCTAATTTTTAACAATTTTTAACAGCAGGGTCCATTCCTGCACTCACCAAGAGTAACTGTAAGGGGTTAGAGTGTTCAGCCATCATTAACATTCAAGGCCCGATTTTTCCACACCTGTATGACAGGTGCATATAATTTCAGTTTTTTAGAGCAGTGCCAATTCCTTCGCTTATCCATAGTAACTGTAAGGGGTTACAGTGTAGAGGCACCAACATACAAGGCCCATTTTTCAACACACTGTGTGACAGGTGCATATAATTTGAAATTTTAGAGCAGGGTCCAATCCTCACGGTGTGAAGGCACCACCAACTGCTCACCCACCAAACACACCACAATCCACTGTGCTCTCTCGCAGTGCACAGTCCCCACCCCACACTATATAAGGCTGCTTACACTGCCAAAGACAGAAGGGAAAATACTCTCCCCAAAATATTTAAATAAATAATAATAATAAAAATAATAATATAAAAAAAAAATACATAAAAAAGAGAAACAGCTGCAGTCCCCCTCTTAGTTCATATCAGGCCCTTTAAGTGTGGTAGGAAGGTTAGAAGGAACCCCACAGTAAAAAATTTTTTTTAAAGTGTGTGGGGTTCCCCCTAAAAGCCATATCAGGCCCTTTAGTTCTTTTAAGGGGAACCCCATCTTCCAAAAATGGGGGGGAAAGAGCATGGGGTTCCCCTTAAAACTCCTACCAGGCCCTTTAGGCCTGGTGGGAGTTTTAAGTGGAACTCCACCCCAAACAAATGGAGGGGGGAAGTGTGGAGTCCCCTCTAAATTTCTACTAGACCCTTGATCCGAGCACAGGCCTGGCAGGAAAGGGGGGCCCTCCCCCTCCCTGCGACTTACCAGGCCACGTGCCCTTGGCATTGGGACAGTTTTCCCATGCCAGTGTGGACAAGACCCTCTTCCCCACAACCGTGGTTGGGTGGTTGTGGGGTCTGTGGGCAGGTGGGCTCAGGGTACCCCTTTAAATAAGGGGGCACCTTGATGCTGCCCCCCTTGTGAATGAGTAAGGGGTACTTATACCATTCCATTCACTAAAAGGTTACATTTGAAAAAATAAAGGGGCCAGACTTTTGAAAAATGTCTTTATTTGAACAAAAAACAAAACAACAGTCCTTTCATAAAAAAATAAAGCCCAAAAAATGGTACCATATTAATCCATCATAAATTATGGCTTCTAGTGTTATCACGATATATATTAAGCACTTTCCTGCACTTCCACACTGTGTACACGGTTGCTGGTGTACGTTATTTGAACACAGACTCCCACACAGCTTTCTCCCTCCATGTTGGACCAGAACTTCACTATCCCTGTGGGCAGAGTGATCTCCTGGTCAGGTAGAGTGATCAATAGATTACTCTGCACGACAGGCAATGCCAGGTGCAAGTGTACAGAGGTAACATAGCACTCTGATACCTCTCTGCATTAGGTACTGTCTATATGGCGCCCCACAGGCAACCAAAGAATGTACCGTATGTTGGTAGAAGGTGGAATTGGGGAAGTTCCTCTAATTCCATCCCTGACCACCTCCCTCAAATTCTTTTTGGTTTTCCTTTTATTTTCTTATTCTTATTCCCTCATGCTATATTGTACTAGTTACCTGGACCACTGACTCCAAATTTGGAGTATCAGACGTAATCTGTGATGTTCAGAGTTACAGTATATTTATACTTCACTCAGTTGGTGAATGACTCGGCTTTATTGATAAACAAAATAGGCCTTGATTGACATGACATGAGTTTTAATGATAAGGCCCCTTTCACACTAGCTGTGTGACCCTCCCTTCTCCTCTATGGAGACTTGCGTCTGTTTACACCCTGCTAAAAATAAATGGAAGGGGATCCGTTCTGCTTCCGTCTAGCCAATGAGGTGGCATTCAGACATGAACAGACAGCCAGTCCATTTACATTCAACTACCTATAGAGTGAAGCGGGCTGTGTCTGTGTCTGCTCTGCATAAGCGGTGCGGACATGGACTGGTCATCCACCTACTCCGGTCTGCTCAGCGGGGGATCAGTGAACAGATTCCCTGCTGAGCAAGCGGATTAAAACGGATTCTGCACTGTGTGAAAGGTGCCTTACAGAGGCAGAATAAATATCAATAGCTTGTAACTATAACAATATTATGATAAATTTACTGGACTACTGTTGTCATATGGATATGATGGCCCTGATTCACTAAGATATGAGTCTACTAGCAGAGTCTGACCATTCAGGCAGACTCAGTTCAATCAATCAGTCGTCTGAGCAGCGTCTAGCAAGCTCATTAACGAGCATCTACTTTGCTATTAGTAAATGTGGTATCCCGTCTGGCACATTTTTAGGTGCAATACCGGATATGTTCGTTAGATGGCGCACAAGCGCGGGCTTTATTAATATTGGCGTTTTTCTGATAGCAAAAGAGAATCTTTAGAATGTAATAAATAGTACACCTGTATTAGAGAATTTTCTATTTTTTTTTCTTTTTTTTTTTTTACTGTTTCTCCAAAATGATCAGGAAACTAATGCATTTACTAATTAATGTCATACATTCTATATTCAAATGTTAAACATTTTCACACTTATATCTCAAATAATTTATATACTTCTAATTTCCCAATATAATTATATATCTTCATTCTCTTTAATCACGTAACTATTCTATGTTAAAGACAAGTGCAGCGCTATAAATGCATGTGATCAATAATGAACGCATGTAAAAACCAAAAAGTGCAAAGAATTGCAACAATGATGTATCCATCCATCCATCCATCAGGGTGGGTGCCCAAATGGTCCTGGAGGAATTAGCTCAGCCACAGGAGCCAGAAAGGTGCTCAATAGTGTAGTACACTGTCACAAGGGTGGATGACCTTTCACGAGTTCATGCACTACTGTTCGTGGTATATTTATCTTGTGTAATACCATTTTAGTAGTCTATATCATTTGACCAGCGCTCGCTCTATAATTTTTAAACAATGTAACTATTCTACATTATAGCTTAAACTGTGTCTCCCACAGTGGTTTAGTGGTTAGAGCTCAGAACTTACAGCACTTGGGTCGTGGGTTCTAATCCCAGTCATGTACATCCCAAAAAATGGAGATCAATTTTCTGGGTTGTGTCAGTGCCAGGAATATTGATCAATCAATTATGACTTTGCCTAATGACTAGAAAGTGGATGAATGTTACCTATGTACTGTTCTTCTGCCAATTAGGAAATGTGCAAGTTTCATGCCGTGTATATTTCATTGTAACTTTTTTCTCTTTTAAATCTTTCTCCTTATACAACTTGACCCCCTCCCCCACCCCATCATCACTTGTCCCATATGCAAATCTATGGATCACCGCCCCACTCTTTAACTATCTATTTACTGATCAAGTAAATGTGTCTCATTTTCTATCAGCTACAGCTCAGATCTCACATTATTATACAATTGCTGATTGTATTTCACCACTAGTCTGATTGAATTCACAATTCCTGGTCAGTCCCGTTCCCTGACCTCTAATAACCTTTAGGGCCAGTTCACACTACATGTGTTTCAGTTGCTTTTTCGGCATCACAAACGCACAGAAAGGTTATGTGGTTGTCAATGTCATAGTTCACATCAGCGCTTGCATTTTTAGTGCATTGCAGGTGCTGTAAACAAAGTTGACCACGCTGCATTGTTTCTGCACAGAACTGTACTGGAACACATTGAAACGTCCTTGAATGTACTAAAACGCACATGTCCCTAACTACATTGAATACAAAGAAAATAGAAAAAAATAAGTGGAAGGGATACAAAAATGCAATGTAAACATGTCCAAAACGCATCCAAAATGTACTGGAACACACTAAACATGCATGCCAAAAGGGCATGAAAAAAACCCATCAGGAACACATCTAGACTGTTTCTATAGTGTGAACCGGCCCTTAGGACTTGTTCACACCATTGGTGGTGCAGAAACGCATGCAAGAACACACATTTTCCAGCACAGCAAAGAAATGCAATGCCCTCTGTAGATGTGCGCAGGTACCATGATGAAAACGTTATTGCACCTACACACGTCTATTAAAAACAGCCCCATTCACAGCCACAAAAACGCATGGCACCACACTACTGTGCGGTTAGGTGCGACACACTTGGAAAATAACATGCCTGCAGTATTTTGGCATGTTTCCACATGTTAAGCAGCCCATTGAATTCAATGGGCTTTGGGAAAAAATAAATATAACAAACACAAAATGCCACATTCACACAGGTCCTCTGACCTGTACAGCATGAATGAGTGGGTTGTTTATGTGGCTAGAGCCACCTGTTACACTATGGGGACACAGCAGCTATATGAACACAGGTTTTAATCTGACAAGTGTGAAGGCGTGGGGAAGTGGCCCTGAATGCTCACTGTGTGTTCAGGGCTGTACACCTGCAACCATATGCTTGTCAAATTAGGATCTGCAGTATTCACATAGTGTAACATTGGTTTTTGTGGCTGTCGCCATTAGCATGCAACCTAACACTGATTCACACTCTACAGGCCACAGCACCCATGTGAATGAGCCCTCAATTACACAACGTTTGATTTATTAACTCAGTACAGGTTTATCATTTGGATTGAACAGGAATTTGTTTGTGATTGTGTCCATGAAGAAAATGTGTATTTTTACCATATATATAATTTGGATATTTTCTCTGGTGGTGGGGGCCTGTCAGGTATGCTGTATGGGGCCCCGTGATATCTAACAGTGGCCCTGGGTGTATGTTTGTGTCTGTGCCACCTGTATAGTTAGGAAGAACAATAAGTTCTTCTATGGAGTATCTTGAACCTCTGCTATGTACCTCAATGCATCTAGGGATCGGCCACGTTTTCCTATGAAAAATAACAAAATTCGTTGTAATGTTTCCCCTGAAGCAAGGATGAACTAACCCCTTCATATTATAAAGCAGACTGAATTGGCATTTTCCACAATTATGCATAGGCCAGATCTGTGTGCCCAGATAGGACCTCCCAGTGGCTATTCTATGGACAAGGTACACTTTTCTGTATGCCTGATCTTTATTGAGCTGCAATAGTCAATACGCTGCAATGGGCAGAAATATTTGGAAACAAACCACATGAGCTCAAGTATCCAAACATTAATGTTCCTTCATAGCAAGCCTCCATGATGTACTGTATGGGCCTGGCCCACTCCAAATGAATGCATTGTTCTGGTAGGTCCTCCTATGACAGACTTTAGCTACTTGTGGAGGACATTGCACTGACTTTTCCTCAGATTGCATATTATCTGGCAATCTTAAGTCTCGGGAATACAATCAAGAGGATCTGACACTTTTTTAAGGTAACAAAAAATAGTCTTTAATTGACTCAACATAAAAATAAGCCAACATGGCTAAAACATATCTTTGAAAATATGGGGACTCTGATATCCGGCGACAGTCCATTCACGAACGAGAGAAGCAATTCTGCACCCCTAAAACCAACATAGAGGAAAGGGATGGTCAAATTGCTGTGCTGCTTCCAAACCACCTCTGGCATGCCAGGGTCTTTATGCAGGTCCTCGATGCCAATTCTTGCCTGCGGCCACAAAATATCCACTGGCCACAAGTGAAGGTGAGTGGAGGACGTGAAGGTGGATTTCTACCAGCTTCAACCGCAAGCAGTACCACTCCTGAAAAAATGAGAGCAAATAATCATTGACACGTCATCATGACAGTCAATTCTCAGTGCAGGCTATCTAGAGTGTCTTTCCTTTTTAACCATTTCAAGAGTTGAAGGAAACATTCTTGGAGCATCTACTGTGTTTGGAAAGGCCCAAGGTCCCCCCCTCCCCCAGGCACACTAATGCTTACTTGAAGTGGAGCCCCATCCTGATTTCATGATGTGCTTGAAAAGCTTGTCTCTCTGGTCTACGTGGCTCATGAAGGAGTCTTCTTGGGTTCACACCAAAACAAGGTGCTTGTTCGGGGAGCAATGGACAGGAGAGAGGGGCCAAGGAATGCTGGCATGGGTTGGGAGCAGCTAAATGAATGATCTTGGCTGCTCTGTGGTAAGCGGCTGTTCAGAGCAGGTAAAGCAGTCCTTAGACGGGTTGAAAATTGGCTGATCTTCAAAATAAAAAACCCAAAAAGAAAAATCGATTGTTCGATGGGCCGACGTTACCAACGTTCTAAAAATTATCTGATTTTCAACCCGTCTATGGCCGGCATTAGTCTTACATGTTTAATTATTGTAGTTTGGAACAATTGTTAAGATCACGTTTCCAAACCCACCTGTGACGTCAGACAGCGAATTGCAACAGGCTTCCCAGGGTCTCCATGTGCCTTCTCCTCCAGCAGTTAATCAGCTGAAAGAAAAAAAAACACATTTAGATACATAGCAGAGGTTTTTTCCTTCAGAAATCTACAGGTGGCACAGACAATAGGCCCAACTGGCCAGCTGTTCTACTTCCTCTTCACTCTCTTGCCCAAAGCCACAGCATTTCTTCATGTAATGTGTGATTGGCCAGGACAACTTGTCATGTTGACTACACACTGGCTAAAATGGCAAACCAATGCTTGGCACCCACCCTCTACCCAATATCCTGCTACAGGGCATCATGGGTGCTCGTACCTTGGCCGTGTTGCCATTTTTCCTCGGCTGTCAATCACTGGGTCCTTGCTACTGATGACTCGGCTGTGCCCGATGATTCCCGAGCATCTCTGATGGGGAGGATAACTGCATGTAAACAAGACAGTTCTCCTCCCTGTCAGCTTGTGCACACTGCTTTGGATGGATGTGCCCAGCACAGCCATCCTAAGCAGTGTCCTTACAGTGAAGCACACAGACACAGCACAGAGTAAAAACAGCACACAGGTAACCCTTGCCTCGCCCCACATGTTAACCCCTCCTGTCCAGTGCCATTAGTACAGTGCCAGTGCTTTTTGGTCAGCAGTGATCACTGTTTTGGTGTCACTGGGGATGTCAGGGACAGCAAGTTAATTCCCCCCAGTGGCAATAATGTCTGCCGCAGTCCTGCTATAAATTGCTGCTCCCCACCATTACTAATACAAATAACACCATTAAAACAGGATAGTCTGCCATTTGTAGGCACTCGAACATTCACAGCAGCAACAAAATGTACATGTATTGTGATTTTAGGCAGCAAAGACATGGAGCAGAAGAATACATTTTGCACTACAGAAATGGACATGTTTAATCTCAAAAAGGGAGAAAGATTGCTTGAGTCACAAAAGTGAATGGCTTGGGTGATCTACCGCAAGTAATTACAAAACACACAGGTCACAAAAATTTCTACAAATGAAAGCTCAAAATTCTGGGATACAAAGGATTTACATTTCATTTGGGGGCAGTGTTGTTGCATGACCACACAATTGTCAGTTCAAGTAACGCATTGCTTTAATGCTATAAATGGCCTGGTCAGGAAGGGGTGAAATCCTCAGGAGGGCATGTGGTTAACATCTGTGTCCGTGGGAGGGAGAGTCTGCAAACATGCCATTTACGGCTGTTGCAAGGCAACAAGCAAATCAGTTGTTGATTCTGCAGGGTGTTTGTGAGATGACTTACCATTAGTGACCTCTTGTAGCAAAGGATGTTCTTGCATAGGTCACCCCTGTGATTTAGGGAGGGAAAAAAGCCGGAGCACAGACACGAGTGGTGTGACTGTGCAAAATAGCTGATTTTCTGCACCCAAAAGTGTGACCCACGTGGCCTGTGATGCTGCCCTGGGACATGAAGATTCCTGCCAATACAGTGGGCCCCCCTGGAGGAGCAAATCACTTACTTCTTGTAGGGTTTCACGGTAGCAAAGGACTTCCTGGGGTTTGAAAGTGATGCCCCCCTTCTAATTTAAAAATTTTAACTTCTTGGCCAGAGAACAATATGGGCTGGTTCACGAGCATTGAATGGGTGTTGGCTTTCGAGTAGTATAAATCTCATTGGCAGATTTGGCCCCCTCTTACCATTTTTGAGCCAGTGATAGAAAAGACACTTCAAGCTGAGCTCCACCCAAAAGGGGAATTTCAACTTTAAGGCAAGTCTCCCGCTCCTGGTCACCTTTGTGTATAGAGTCTTTGAATGGGACAGGTACCTGCTCACCCGCTTGTGCTGCAATTGTAAATTGCCCTACCTACTACCCCCTCTGTTGTTTTCTTGGAGGTGTCTGGTCCCTGAAGACTACGGGACCATTCCCAAAGTGCAGCGCTACTCAAGCATGTGTAGTGGGCACCTGCTTAGGAAGCCAAAAGCTGTCACAGACAGGGGCACACATTGAAGATGGTGGTGCCAGGGCGAGAAGATGGCTGATAAAACCAGTCATGGTGAGTACCCTGCTGGATGGAGGGAGCGTTGAGTGTCTGTATTTGACAAGTCAGCAGCTACCTTTTTGATATCTGCTGAGTTTGATTGTTGGAAAAATCAAATGGAAAACCTCCAACTTGGAGGACGAACTTACATTAGGTCTAATCTTTGCTCTCCAATTTCTATATGCTCTGTCAAACTTACTTTCTTGTTCAATAAATAAGACCTGTATTTGGCCATCCTTGTGTGGATTATTCTTGGTAATATTGTAGTTTGTTACTAAGATTAATATTTTCCCACCTCAGATATACTAGACAATTCCATGGATTGAAAAGATATAACTTAATTTAAGATAACGATTGTTCAAGACCAAAACAAGGACCCAATCGATTGCAACTGCAACAAATTTATTCTCTACCTATGGTAGAATACGTACATGTGAAGTAACGGGTGATCAGGTCAGTTCGCGTGGCCATCCCATCATCCGTATTGGACCTTCGGGACACCCGCAGCTGACGGACTTCCGGCTCCCTCTCCTCAGAAGTCTCCCAGGAATTATTCCTCGCCTGGCAGATGTTGTGTAGGAGGCAACAGGTGAGGATGATCCTGGAAGACTTCTGAGGAGAGTATAATAACTCACCTCCAGGCCTGGCCAAACACAAGAATCGGGATTTCAGCACCCCGATGGTCTGCTCCACGATGGCTCTTGTTTTGACGTGAGCCTTGTTATAATTTTTCTGGGCCAGGCTCTGGGGGTACCTGACTGGAGCCATCAGCCACATCAGCTGCGGATAGCCGGCATCCCCTGCAAAAAAAAAGAACAAATGTGGTCAAGTCATTGCATTAGTATGGTTATATATTATATAGACGTTCAAACCGTACATTATTTCTGAGGTTGTTTTCTACCTAGACACAATTGATAGCCTTTCTCCATTGTACAGTGACCACGTTCCTCATCGGTGATTGGGCGCCAGTACTGTAGCTCAGGAAAGGCACACAGGCGGCCAATCACTGGCGAGGAGGCGGAGCCGAGCGGCCACACGAAAATCAAGGGAGGGAGAGGCCGAAGTAAAGGAAGGAGGACAGCTGACAGGTGTGCCGTGCAGATGGTACTGCTGCAACCAGGTATGCTGGCTGCAGCAGCACCATGCTGGAACAGGGGTCAGCAGCTAGTAAAGTGTCATTGCTGTCAGTGGGAAGAATAGTGCCCCATCATTGGTGTCACTGATAATAATGATGGGGCATTATTCCTCCCCACTGACACCAATGATGGGGTACTATTCCTCCCACTGACACCAATGAAGGGGCACTATTCCTCCCCACTGACCGCAATGATGGGGCACTATTTCCTCCCACTGACAGCAATGATGGGGCACTATTTTGCCCACTGACACCAATGATGGGGTACTATTCCTCCCACTGACACCAATGATGGGGCACTCTTCCTCCCACTGACAGCAATGATGGGGTACTATTCCTCCCACTGACACCAATGATGGGGCACTATTCCTCCCACTGACACCAATGATGGGGCACTATTTCACCCACTGACACCAATGATGGGGCACAGTACAGGAGATGACCATTTTCTTTTTTTTTTTTTTAAACTATAGTCCGGCCCTCCAACGGTCTGAGGGACAGTGAACTAGCCCCCGTTGAAAAGTTTGAGGACCCCTGTTGTAGACTGTAATGCACTGTACACTGTCATGCAGGATACAGCAACGCATTGCACACTGTAATACTTTGTACACTGTAATACCGTGTACACCAACACATTGTAGAATGTAATGCATATATATGCAGTATACATGTCCAGATATTCAAAGATTAACCATGAAGGCCTAGCTGGTTACCTATTTGCCGACCGCAGATAGCCTAATAACGCTACACTGCGTCCAGCCAGTTCTGGTGGGCGTCATATGACGTCCTGGCAGAACGCGCTCTCCTACGCACCCCCAGCGATCTCCGTGATTGCTGTGTCCTACGGACACAGCTGATCACGTGATGTGGTAAAAGGTCAATCACAGTGGCTTTTTACCATGTGATCAGCCATGTCCAATGACACGCTGATCACAGGGAAATGCGATTGCCGGGTCTTGGCTGCACTTTCCTCACGCTGTCAGAAAATGTGGGGAAAGTACTGCCAAGAACCAGCAGTTATCAGAGCAGGGATCGGCACCGATCATCAGGGCACTGATGATCAGTGCCACCCACCAGTTCCGCCCACCTGTAGCCAGCAGTGCCACGCACCTGTGCTGCCTCATCAACGCACATCAGTGTTGATAAATTACCGGTTTACCAAATGTTATTATAGAAAGTTTTTGTTTTTTTTTTCATTATATGATAGTTTTGTGGTTTATCGAGCAAAAAGTAAAACACACAGCAGCAAGTCAATACCACCCAAAGAAAGCTCTATTTGTCTGAAAAAAAAACTGATATAAATTTAAGATGGGTACAATGTTGCATGACCGCACAATTGTCATTCAAAGGGTAACAGTGCAGAAAGATGAAAATTGGCCTGGACAGGAAGGGGGTATGAGTACCCAGCAGGCAAGTGGTTAATATCATTGACCCATCAATACCCAGGAGCTAATGTACAGATAAGTAGCATGTGCACCAAGTGAGATTCTGCTAGGCCCCACCCAAAAAATTGCAATTACCTGTCCCTCACATGTTATGAACATATTTGCAATGGCCACACTTACTTTACATATAAGGATCATCTCCTCAGTTGCGAACTGTTGTCTTGCCATGTCCAAATGCCAATCAAACTGCAAAAAAAATACAAAGAAACACAGAATCCTCCAACCACTCTCACCCACTTACACTCCCCACAGCCACTTCCGGGTCCGCGCGAACGTGATGACGCACTTCCGGGGAGGACAGCCGCTCGAGTGCCATGGGGACAGCTGTTTGGCATTTATTTTTTGTTCGCGATCGCGCATTTAATGGCAGCAATCACGAATGTTTGTTTAGCAATCGCGCATTTGTATGCACGACTATGTTAGCTTTCGCGAATATGTGTTTCTCATTGAATTTTTTCTTTAACCTTGGCTAATATATATATTTGTTGCCAAAGGCCAAAAAAAATCAACACAGTGTGGACTATTTTATTACTGTAAATCAAATTGTAGAAAACCTGTAGCTGGCTGCACAGTGAATGTGACGTATTCATTGGTACATAATATTGTGGTGCAAGAGGGGTTTTTTTTTTTTTTGTTTTGAAAAAGCCAGTTTGCACACACTTGCATATTCACGCTCTTACAAGCTACATTTGAGCAGATTATAGAAGTATACAAAGTAACTATTAAGGTTGTTCATATATTGAACATAAAATAAAACACAAAAACATCGGTCAAACATTTATTGATCAAATATATCTTCATTTATTTGGTCAGCAGGAACAAGTAGGTACAGTCAATATCTTGGTGTGAGTCACAAAAAGAATAGGATTGATGTGGTGATAATAAAACACTCCTGTTCATAAGAGCTTACAATCTAAAGATACTTCTAATGAACTGTGCGTGCTCAGGTTATAGCAGGAAACAAAGGGGAAGATGAATCAAGCAACATTTTTGTACACATAAAATTTACTTACACAATCACTTAGTATAAAGAGCCATTCACACAAAAAAGTCTACAGATCAAAATATCAAGAAAACAAGACATATGTGAAATAAAAAAAAAAACCCTCCCACCTCTACAAATCCCCTACATACATTTGTCAGCAGGTTTGTCAGAAAAATGCATTGGAGTCTAAATAAGCAAGCAAAAATTAAAACAAGAGCAGATTTTAACCATTTAGCCGCCCGGCCAATGGCCGTTTGGCGGCTTCAGATATGTATCTGCATTCCGGGTGCACGCCATTTGGCGTGCTCCCGCACATGCGCCATTTGCGCTAGTGCAGAGCGGCGCAGCAGTGCGATCTGTCATCGGCCGTGCACCTCGGACACGGCCGATGACAGATCCGAGTACCGGCTCCCGTTGCTGGTACCATGTGACCTGCTGTGACCAATCACAGCAGGTCACATGACAGTTGTATACAATGGATGGCTTCATTCATGATGCCATCCATTGTATACTAGTGCCTAGCTGTGAATGGTCACAGCTAATCACATGCACATGTCATGTGATTAGCTGTGACCAAATCACAAAGCACAAAAAGCAAAAAAAAAAAAAAGCTGAATGAATCGATTTCATTCAGGTAAATGCTTGCTTATAGCAAAGTATTTTTTTGCTATAAGCAAATTGTGTAAAAAAAAAACAAAAAACAAAATACTGATCACTTACCCAAAGTAGTACAATGTTACTATGGTAACATTGTACTATTTTGGTCATAGTAAAATATGAAAAAAAATCTTAAAAAAAATAAAAAAAAATGTAATAAAAAATTAAAATAAAAAAAAAAAAAAAAAAAAAAAAAAAAATTATATATATTTTTTTCATACTGTCACCAGTCAGTGTCCCTGTTCACCGCCATGCCAGTTATATGATGACGCTGTACTGCACTGGTGACAGTATGTAAAAAAAAAAAATAGTGAAAATAATTTTTTTCATTTTTTCATTTTCCGAAAAAAAAATTATGACAAAAAAATACAACTTCAAAAAACTCGCCATGCCTCTTATGAAGTACGTCGGACTGTCTACTCTGCAAAAAGGGGTCATTTGGGGATATCTGTACTGTTCTGACATTCTTGGACCTCAAGAAATTAGATTGGCCGTCAGTACTTCAGGATTGATCAATTTTCAGATCTGTACCATAGTTTGTGAACTCTATAACTTTGTTAAAAACTAAAAAAATACATCCTAATTTGGGTTATTTTCACCAAAGACGTAGCAGAATACATCTCGGCCTAAATTTATGAAGAACAATTATTTATTTGTAAACTTTTATAACAGAAACAAAGAAAAATGTGTTTTTTTTTTCAAAATTTTTGGTCTTTTTTTGTTAATTTAGCAAAAAATAAAAACCTCAGTGGTGATTAAATACCACCAAAAGAAAGCTCTAGTTGTGTGAAGAAAATGATAAAATTTTAGTTTGGGTACAGTGTTGTATGACCGCGCCAATTGTCATTCAAAGTGTGAGAGCGCTGAAACCTGAAAAATGGCCTGGGCAGGAAGGAAGGTGTAAAATTGCACGGTATTGAAACGGATTTTTTAAACAAAACGATTGACATGTGTGAGGCTTTCAATGCAAAGAGAAAAAACAATCATTGTGCAATAACACACAAACACACTTTACAAGGCCAAAAATATGCAAACATTTCCAGCCCACTTCCAAACACAGCCTGAGTGGTGTCTGGGGCAATTCAGCACAAAATCTCTTCTTCCCCCCAAACCACTACAAGCAAGGACTTAGTCACAAACCACCCGGCCTAGTAACAGGCCAAATCACTCCCTACTGCACCTCTTTATATAAGCTAGGTTGTATTTGGAGCGCGCCAAACAAGGCCCCACCCCCAATTAAGCCACACCCACCACCGACCTTAATTTGGTCAGTGAAAGTGTTTTCACTGATGAATCCGCTTCCTACCTGCATTAACCCTTGGTATACAGGCCCCACAAATCAGAAAGATATATACAGTGAAATGTACATGTGCAGCATACAACAGAACATTGAGCAGGGATGTGAAAGGGAACCCCAATTGGAACCTTTATTGCTACTATGGTCACAATTCCCTCCAGATTCTCGCATGAGTTAAGACAGTCACATGACCTTATCCTGTATGCAATACTGAAAATGACAAATCGATTTGACTAGTATGGTGAATTTCCCCATCAATTGGCAAAAACACTCCAGAAATCAAACATCACCAAACATTACACTCTGGGCAAAGCTGATTTACAAATCATGCGACTTACAGTAAAGTTGACCATTTCAATGCAATTTTCAAGACATCTGACACAGATCTCTATGCAAATTACCACTAAAGTAGAACATGTACTACTTAAGAAATCAGTGTTTGAAACACACCCATGTGGTCGCTCTAATAGCAGACAATAGGGTGCGACTTTGCAGACGATTTACAACTTGTATGTTGTGCAAATCACATGCCAAGTCCCATCGAATGTCTTAATTTC